>SJYV01009037.1:1486409-1575003 GCA_006410875.1 Neotragus pygmaeus | reverse complement strand
CTTGCAGTCCAAGGGACTCTCAGGAGTCTTCTCCAACACTACAGTTCAAAAACATCAATTCTTCGGCACTCAGCTTTCTTCACAGTCCAACTCTCACATCCATTCATGACTACCGGAAAAATCATAGGCTTGACTAGACGGACCTTAGTCGGCAAAGGAATGTCTCTGCTTTTGAATATGCTATCTAGGTTGGTCATAACTTTCCTTCAAGGAGTAAGTGTCTTTTAATTTCTTGGCTGCAGTCTCCATCTGCAGTGATTTTGGAGCCCCCCAAAAATTGTCTGACACTGTTTCCACTGTTTCCCCATCTATTTCCCATGAAGTGATGGGACCAGTTAATTTAAGCACCTAATGTTTTCTTTGCACAAGTAACCATGTGACTGCCAGAATGCCTGACTGAATAGACCAGAGAAAGTGAGAAAGTGAGAAAAGTCATGGGTAAGATGACTCAGGAAGAGTGAGAAAGAGGAGAGATGTGAAATTCCCCAGCAAAAAAGAAATTCCCTCATTTTGTTGGGGCAACAGTGAAGATGGGAAAGCTCCCATGGTGCTTCACTTCCGTCCAAGACACTGACCACCATTATTGCTGAGGAAGAGAACAGGGCCATAGTAGAGCATATATGCATTGCCTCTGTCTGCTTCAGTTGTCCTGTGATAATTAGGTACGAGTGGTGGTTCTAGAAGGCAATCCATAGCTGGCATGGATGTCTCTGAAATGTCATTTCAGTGCTGGCGAGGCATGAAGACAAGGGAAAGGAAAGAAGGAAAGAGGGAATGGCTGTGTTTTGGACCCTCCCAGAGGTTGGACTACTAACGCGGACATCTTAGAATAAATCTAACATGTGCAATAGATGTTTCTCAGCCCTGTTCACATTCTTTTTTTTTTTTTTTTTTCCCAAAAGCACTTTTCTAACTTTTATCCACTTACATCTTTGTTGCCTATCTTTCCTGCTTTTCATTACAATCCTTCTTTTTTCATTCTCCTTCAGTCATTCCTCTTTGATGAAAACTTGAGTTTTTGAAACTTCTGAGTGTGTTTTCTGAGGTCAGGATTTCAATATGGATGGTTCCTGGGAACACATTATCTCAAATATCAACTAGAACCAACAGATGGAGATACTTGGCTGAGAGGGAATGAATATGTGGGATCCTTAAACAAATGTATCTTACTTGGGCCTGTTTGAAAATGCCGGGGCTTTGGAGAGCATTCAGCTATAATATGATTAACCAGTATACAGTGAAAAGTGAACCTTCATACAGAATGGAGTAAGTCAGAAAGAGAAAAACAAATATTGTATATTAACACATATGTATGGAATCTAGAAAGATGGTATTGATGAACCATCTACAGGGCTGGAATAGAGATGCAGAGATGGGGAACAGACTTGTAGACACAGTAGAGAAAGGAGAGGGTAGGATGCACAAACTGAGAGCATAGTATTGGCATAGACTACCATGCATAAAGTAGAGAGCTAAAGGGAGCTCAGCCTGGTGCTCTGCAATGACCTCGAGTGGGATGGGGGTATGGAAGTGAGGCTCATCAGGGAGAGAATTTATATATGTGTTAATTAACTTGATTGTGGTAATCACAGTATATATATACATAGCAAAATAATTTATGGGTTGAAATAAAAACCTTGGTAAATAAATAAATATTTTAAAATGTGAACCTAATGGAAGAATTCTCCTCTGAATTTGGGGCCATGAGAGTACTATATGTGTTTGAATGCTGTCAGGACTCTGACACTCATACTTCAGCATTTTCTCTTTACAGCTTTTATGATAGAGAGTGTATTTAATAATAATGTCTCCCATCAGTATATACATTTCCATTTAGAAAGTACAATCAGATACATAATCTCCTTTTGATCTTGATGATCACACTCTTGCCTGATAGGTAAGGTAAGCATTCTGATCCTTATATCATAAATGCAGGAAATTAACCTGAGAGAAGTTGAGTGGCTAGGTAGGTAATATTAGGAATCATATTCAACTGTGGTTCACTGAGTATCTAATAAGTACTGGGCAGTGTGCTACATGCTGGCACCTCAACTATCTTTCTGCTCCTATTTATAACAACCCAGTGGAACTGGTGGTGTTACTTGCACTGAGCCGATTAGTTTGAGAGCATCTTAGCCACTGTTGAGAATCATGTAGCTTCTTAGGAACAGAGCTGAAATTTCAGCTCAGGTGGAGTGAATCCAAGTCCACTGTACTTCATACCTATGATGTTAAATGTAACTCTAAGCTGTCACACCGTGGTGTAATATTTGGGTCACACCATCTCTCAAATTCTGTCCTATTTATACTGATTTCCTTTCAGATCCATGCCCTGAAACTCCNTGTAGCTTCTTAGGAACAGAGCTGAAATTTCAGCTCAGGTGGAGTGAATCCAAGTCCACTGTACTTCATACCTATGATGTTAAATGTAACTCTAAGCTGTCACACCGTGGTGTAATATTTGGGTCACACCATCTCTCAAATTCTGTCCTATTTATACTGATTTCCTTTCAGATCCATGCCCTGAAACTCCTTTCTCATCATGCTAGACAGGCAGCAGGAAGCAGACATGGGCATGATAATTATAAGAACAAGGATAATAAAAGCTATCATTTATTGGTCATCTACAAGGTATACTGTGCTGCATTCTTTCTTTGCTTTAATAATAAGACTGACTGCATTTTTTAGGTTAATGGCTGACAGCTTTCAAGCCCAACTACTTGCTTTTACCCTTCTGCCCCGCATTTGGGCAGACTGGTAAGAAAACATGGGCGCTTCATCCTTTGACAAGAGCAGGAGATTCAAACCAAGCAAGCCCCAGCCTGTGCAAGGCAACTCTCACAGCAGGCCCTCACCCTACCCATCAGAAAACTCTAACCTCAAGACCCTGCTGTGCTCTCTCAAGCCATTTTTGGATGTACTTGGAAGCTTGCCCTGCTTTCTCCAGAAGGTCTTTTAATGGGATTGTTAAAGTGGAGTGGGGGAGCATCTGTCAGTCTTACCATATAAGTCAAATTGGGAGCAAAAGGTCTATCTTATATTTGTGGCATCCTAAAGAATATATTGGGATTCCTACATGGTGCTAGTGGTAAAGAACCCACCTACCAGTGCAGGAGATGTAAGAGATTCCAGTTTAATCCCTGGGTCAGAAAGATCCCCTGGAGGAGGGCATGGCAACTCACTCCAGTGAGTGAGTTGCCTGGAGAATCCCATGAACAGAGGAGCCTGGTGGAGCACAGTCCATAGGGTCCCAAATAGTCAGACGTGACTGAAGCGACTTAGCACATTGCAAAAATATATTACCAGTAATCCTGCAACCAAGATTATTATCAACATCCTACAGATAAAGATTATTATTAACATCCTGAAGGCTTCAATAATACATGAACTGTGAACTACNACTCCAATACTTTGGCCACCTGATGTGAAGAGCTGACTCATTTGAAAAGACCCTGATATTAGGAAAGATTGAGGGCAGGAGAAGAAGGGAACAACAGAGGATGAGATGGTTGAATGGCATCACCAACTCAATGGACATGGGTTTGGGTGGACTCCAGGAGTTGGTGATGGAAAGGGAGGCCTGGTGTGCTGCGGTTTATGGGGTCACAAAGAGTTGGACATGACTGAGTGACTGAACTGAACTGACTGAACATGTCTAGTATGGGGGTGATTGTCTCTCTTGGGCATCTGCCCTTTGTAATGAAAAGAGACTCTTTACAGGCAATCATCCTGATTTCAATAGCATTGAAATATAGGCCAGAATTGTGTGCACTGGATATTTGACGGTAGCTGATAAAATGGATAACAGAAAAAGGTTTGCTTTCTTTAATTCTGAGAAATCTGAAAATAATAGTTTCAGCTTCAAATGAAGTGAAAATGGAAACAACTGTTAAAAGCCACATTATTACATTAGGTAATATAATGATTTGCCAGAGTAACTCATTATACTATACTTATTGTTATTGTTGATTGGTTACTAGTCATGTCTGACACTTTGTCACACCATGGGCTGTAGCCCACCAGGGTCCTCTGTCCATGGTATTTCCCAGGCAAGAATACTAGAGTGGGTTGTGATTTCTTTCTCCAGGGGATCTTCCTGACCCTGGGATCAAACATATGTTTCCTGCATTGACAGGCAGATTCTTTACCACTGAGCCACCTGGGATGCCTCGTACATGTATATGTGTGTGTGCTAAGTCACTTCAGTCATGTCCAGCTCTTTGTGACTTCATGGACTATAGCCCGCCAGGCTCCTCTGTCCATGGGGTTCTCTAGGCAAGAATACTGTAGTGAGTTGCCATGCCCTTCTCCAGATTATACGTATATAACAGCTGTCTATTTGTGAAACCTACAAATGATCTCCGATTTACAATAGTTTGACTTAAGATTATTTGACTTTATAGTGGTGTGAAAGAGACAAGCATTTGGTAGAAATCATACCTGGGATTTTGAATTTTTATTTTTGCCTGGTCTGATGATATGCTTTACAGTATTTTCTCCTAATTCTGGGTAGCAGCAGCCAGCCACAGCTCCTGGTTGGCCATGCCATCACAAGGTAAAGAACACTTGCAATCATTCAGTACCCATATAACCCTTCGATTTCTCACTTTCAATAGTACTGAAAGTACTTAATAAAGATAGTCAACACTTGATTGTAAAATAAGGTTTATGTCAGATGATTTTGCCCAACTATAGGCTAACAGAAGTGTTCAGAGCAACTTGAAGCTAGCCGAGGCTAAACAGTGATGTTTAGTAAAGTAAATGTATGCAGTGCATTTTCAACTTATAATATTTTTGATTTACAATGACTGTTATGGGATATAACTTCATCCTAAGTTGAGGAAGATACATCCAAGATCTCTGTGCACTCACTGTATGTAGAACAAGCATTTTCACCTGTCTATATATATAGTAAAGTTAATAGGACACTATATTGGGAAAGTAATAAAGAAGTTCATTGGAAGGACTGATGTTGAAGCTGAAACTCCAATACTTTGGCCACCTGATGTGAAGAGCTGACTCATTGAAAAAACCCTGATGCTGGGAAAGATTGAGAGCAGGAGAAGGGGACAATAGAGGATAAGATGGTTGGATGGCATCACCGACTCAATGGACACGAGTTTGAGTGGACTCCGGGAGTTGGTGATGGACAGGGAGGCCTGGTGTACTGCGGTTCATGGGGTCACAAAGAGTGGGACATGACTGAATGAACCGAACTGAACTGAAAAAAGAAGTGAAAGAAAATACATAATTTTTCCAAAATCAAGAAATATTTTTTGAGCACTCATTCTTAGGACTTTGGAAAATAATCACTAATACCTGCTAGTGACTTGAAGTGACCATGAAATATTAGATTTGGGAATAGTACTAGGTCTTTATATCAAAGCATTTTATGTTTCTTTTTACCAAATACAATTCAGATAACTTCCATTACTCTACTCTCCACCCCATTGTGTGTGTATGGCAGGGAGTGTCTAGGTTTGTATTCAGAGTTGAAGTCCTCTCGTATTCATATTATACCTCCTTATTTAGTGTTTGACAAGTTACTTAATTCATCTGAACCACAATCTTCTTTTCTTCAAAATGGGTACATTATACTCTGTCTTATAAAAGCAGGTTAAGAATTGAGTGAGATAGTGCTTGAGACTGTGAACTCTTAATTGCCACTTTGTCCTACAGTGAAGACTATTAGAAATGCAGTCAACTTCCTATTATTTGGGTGCTCATTTTTTATTGTATGCAAGGTATTGTTTGTTAATTTGGTTTGATGGTAGTGAAAAGTAATTGGAAGTAACAGTGTGGAGACTGCGAGGGTGGGATGATTTGGGAAAATGGCACTGAAACATGTATATTTTCATATGTGAAATGGATCGCCAGTGCATGTTTGATGCATGAGACAGGGTGCTCGGGGCTTGTGCACTGGGATGATCCAGATGAATGGGATGGGGGAGGGAGGTGGGAGCGGGGTTCAGGATTGGGAACACATGTACACTCATGGTGTAATAATTTCTTATTAAAAAGTTAGGAAAAAAATTAAAATAAAGTATGCTTCTTATGAAATTCAACTAAGCAGTGGAATTCTCCCCTTCTCACTTGATTGTCTGATTTATGTTAAAAGCAAACTAGAATGAATGGCAAGACAAATGATGTGGTTGAAGAAAGGGCAAATATATTCTAGGCAGCAAGCTTTACTGTAAACCAGAGTGTACCTTCTTTCCAAAGTTGTGCCAGCATTAATTAAAGCAAAATTTAATGAGCTAATGACTTTGTGCCCTGTGGACATAACGCTAAACATCTAGCCCCAAGCTATTAGTATTTAGATTGCCCTGATGATCTCAAAATTATTATCAAAAATTAGTGAGCTTCCAAATTTACCATAGTTAACTTTAAAAAGTGAGAATGGCAGCTGCAGGGGGGCGCAGTGGTGTGGGTGCAGGGAGCGTGGTATGGAGAAAAGACATACTTAACACCAGCTCTCATCTTAGAATGAAAACTGAAACACCTTTGCAAATCAGATATGTGACATTTGAAATCAAACTGTTGCAGACTGAAGTCAGCTTTGCTTTCAGAGAATCAAGCATCCAAACCAAAATATAAGTTAATCACTTAACTCAAAGAAGTGGTCTGGTTTAAGTTCATACGTACTACAGGAAGGAACAAAAAGCATACTTTTTAAGTGTCAGATAAATATCTTTTTCCAGGCAAAATTTGAAATATAGGCCTTATTCCTTTGTCTGATATAGACTCAGAATTTTGGGTAGTCAAGATATTTTTATCACCTGTGGATGAAGCCACAGTGTCTAGAGATGTAAAGTGCCTTTGGGTAGGAGATACTGGTTCTCGAATTCAAGCAAGTTTTCTTACTCTGAGTAAAGTAGTTCCTCTCTACAATGGCAATGTTTCAAATAACAAGGAGATAGCTACTTATCTTGACTACTTTGAGTAATAGCCTTCTCAGAAAAATAGAGACATGTCTTCTTAGGAGATTCAAGTTTATTTACCCTAGGGGATGATGAGATATTTGCCTGGTGACCTATTGTCTGTGACCTGACCAGGAATAAATGCAACCCTCTCCAAGGATAGGACTTGCTCTCTGCCTGGTGATTTGGCAGCCATGAAATCCACCATTGAGTGTCAAGCCCTGCTTTCAAAATACCTGTGATTCACGTCCCAGTGAATGACCTACTATAACAACCCACAATCCCTGGGTAAGCTCAAGACACTTTCGTAGGTTTGAAATCTTTATATAATCTCACTTTGGAGAAACATCAGAAAAATAATTTCTTCATTGTCAAACATATTCAGTTCAGTTCAGTCACTCAGTCATGTCCGACTCTTCGCAACCCCATGAATCGCAGCACACCAGGCTTCCCTGTCCATCACCATCTCCCGGAGTTCACTCAGACCCACGTTCATTGAGTCCGTGATGCCATCCAGCCATCTCATCCTCAGTCGTCCCCTTCTCCTCCTGCCCCCAATCCCTTCCAGCATCAGATTCTTTTCCAATGAGTCAACTCTTCACATGAGGTGGCCAAAGTACTGGAGTTTCAGCTTTAGCATCATTCCTTCCAAAGAAATCCCAGGGCTGATCTCCTTGAGAATGGACTGGTTGGATCTCCTTGCAGTCCAAGGGACTCTCAAGAGGCTTCTCCAACATACACATGCAATAATCGTTTTACAAGGAAGTGTGTTAAAATAACTTTTAGCTATGTAACCCAGCAAATATACTTTTTTTTTTTTTACTAACCTCAATAGATCCCAGACAAATGTATGTAATATGTACACATATATGGTGGGTTTTTTCTCTATTAAAATTAATTAGATTTACTTTGCTACCTGTGCTTTAAGAAATCAAGTGGTCATTCTGAAATTGAACTATTTTGTTTATTGAAGCAAAAAAAATGATTACCAAAAAAATACTATTATACAGAATGTGAAATAATGGAAAATAAAATGGCATATAAAATGTTATGCTATAAGAAAATGGATATCTGATCTTTAATTAATTGAACAAGCAAAAGAACTTGCCCCTTTTTTCAAATTCTATACTAAAATTTGGTAATAGACTCTGAAATTCAACTTTTAGAAGTTCTATGTATTTTATCTTCTTCTTTGTTCTTTTCTCTCTCTCTCTCTTCTTTTTTTTTCTTTGTATTGGCCTTCTAGAGATGGCTATGGATGATGAATAAGACCAACAGCCCAGTTTTGGGCAAAATGTAACCTTCATATTTCTTCAAGTGGCTGTTAATACAGGGAAAAGGAACAGACAGACAACCACCACTAATAGTGTGGCTTAAAAGTACCCTGAGTCTCTCTCACCTAAAAGAGAGATCAATTTTATGAGGACAGTTTTTCACTATTTGAACATTCTAGACCAGTTTTCTGGGTTGGTTAGAAGCACTGTAGAATGAAAAGCCAATAGAAATAGACCTAAAGGTAGATGGGGGAAGTAGTCTGATAGTAAAGAGCAAGCTTTGGGGCTTCAAGGAGCTGAGAGCAAATGTGACTGCACTGCTTTCTAGCTGCCTCATCTCTAGCTCACACTTCTTAGCCTCTCTGAGCCTTGGTTTTCTCATCTGTAACTAGAGCCAACAATGTTATTTTTGAGTAATTATTACAGCTAAGTGGCACTTGAATTAAATAGTACATATTCAATATGACTATTCTAAACCTAGGACTTGGTCTTCTTTATGAAACTGTAACTTTACAAATCAACTTCAACTCTTGACACAGGAGAGGGAAATACTGATCCATCGCTCCCTCTTTTAGAATGTGGATGGAGTAATGAAAACCTCCCCTGAGTACGGATTTTTTGGAATGTTTAAGCCAAAGTGATAAATGCATTGACGGAGCAGTTATTTTCTTCTTTCTTTTGAAAACAGCTACACCTAGGCTTAATGATTTCTCTAGTATTCTGAAAGCCATTAATACACATGCCAGGGCAAGTCATGCTCACAAATTAGTCTGCTGTAAATGTGGGTACTTGCAGCACATGGAGGGACATGTGAAGTTTCCAACACAAAACCCCCAAATTTTGAGACTTCTCTCCACACTGAACTGGGAAACAGCCCAAACAAAAAGCTGTTTTTTGTTTGTTTGTTTTCCATTTAAAAACAGGCTGGACAAACACTCTCTGGTAAAGGTCAGATCCAAACTTCTGAGAAGGAACAGACATGCTTTTTATCTCCTGTCACCTCTCCATTGTGCAGGCACCTTCCTGAAGCGCCTTGCCACTTGGAATTCAGAGTAGAAGTGGTGGCTGCATAAAGAGGGCAATAAACATAAATGATACCCGTGGGTAATAGGTTTGAAATTGCTGTGTTCCTTGGTAACTGGATATAATTACAAGTCCCCTGGATTCCACAGGGCTACGGTGCAATTATCACTCTCATTTCCAGGATAAAAGGGAAGGATTACAACCGTGTTGCCACAGTTTAGTAACAGGGAAAAAGGGGGTGTTACCAGAATGATATCAGTAGTTCTGCATATTTTTCTCTATGCTCATTTCACGTCAGGAGTATGCATATTTATAGGCCTAAAAGTATACAAGTCTATGTGATTAAATTCGTGTAAGTAACAATACATCATTGTTATAATAAGGTTACTGCAGGTTTCCTTAGTAAGTTAAAAAAAAAAAGCTGGGAAGATAATGAGTGATATCACTGCACGGGAGCAGTGGACAGGTTATCACATTATTTTGGAAGTAATTAAAGACGATTGAGTGATACTTCCCAATGTAATGAGTGATTCTGCCTAAGCCTTGCAGCAGGGAGGCCCCGTGTGTTTGTGCATTTCCATCGCATTTACTGGGGTAATGAGTGTTATTGCCTTGGTGTAACAGCAGGGTGCACTGCTTGCTGTGTTTCCCTGAGAGCTCTGTCATAATTAGAAGGCAAAATGTGATTGCTGTTTTGCGAGACACTAATCACGCCCTATTCCTATATTGTTCCATAGTAATTATCAAATGACATAGTGTTATGTCCCAGGGTATTTGCTTGGAATAAAAAAGGGAGATTTTTTTTTAATTGTTTAAGTAATTAATTTTTTTGCTGTTGTGGCTTAATGATGTCGATTCTCATTTGGTCATAGAATATGAAATTGTGAAATTAGAGACTTGTTATCAGTGACTCACATATCATCATGTTTGCTGTTGGTTCTCTTGGGTCTTGGAAGTAGGGTTTGCCTTTGTGTTTATAGCATTGGTCAATCTTCACAGTATAAGTAGGAGGGAAGGGATGACAGGAAGGAGGAAAAAACAGACCTCTCACATGCAGTCATCCTTTACGCTTTACCAGTTGTATGGTCTGCATCTACATAGCTCTCCTTAAATTCTAAGAATAGTGCCCATGTATCAAGAGGACATACCAGGGGTCCCCAAACTCTGGGATCTAATGCCTGATGATCTGAGATGGACCTGATGTAATAATAATAGAAATAAACCACACAATAAATGTAAGGCACTTGAAACATCCCCAGACTATCCTCCCACCTGGTCTGTGGAAAAATTGCCTTCCATGAAACCAGTCCCTGTTGCAAAAAAGGTTGGGGACTGCTGACATAGTCAACAGAGCAAAGCCTCAAACCGGCCAGTGTTGTGATTTGACTTTACATCCTGTAAACACAGAGAACTGTCTTGGTTTAAAATGTTCTTATTGTCCACATCACTGATTAAAATGTCCCACGGATTCTGTTGTTTTCACTGTGGAGTCTGTCACTCTCTTCCCCCTTCATATTAATTTGGGGAAATGTGGCCCCTCTGGGTGCAGAGAAGTGTTTTGCATAGGAGGGACAGAATGTATGATTTTTGTCTGGCTCTATCTACCCTTACAGAAATATAACTTGATCATAGAGATTGATGCTAAAGAATACATGCTCTGGAGTCTGACTGCATGAGTTCAAGTCACAGCTTTGCAATGATGAATAGCAGATCTGTAGATAAATGACTCTGAGCCTCACTTATAAAAGGGATGGGAAGGAATAGTGCATGCTTCTAGGCTTATTGCTTCCCTGGTGGCTCAGCTGGTAAAGAATCTGCCTGTAATGCAGGAGACCTGGGTTCCATCCCTGGGTTGGGAAGGTCCCCTGGAAAAGGAAAAGGCTACCCACTCCAGTATTCTGACCTGGAGAATTCCATGGACTGTATAGTCCATGGGGTCACAAAGAGTCAAACATGACTGAGTGACTTTCACTTTCTAAACTTATTACAATATTTCATGAGAGGATTATGTCAGATAGTTAACAAAATGCATGTAAGGTGAATTGTCATGAAATATTTCCTATGGCTATTGATAAACTTGTTGAGTCTTAATAAGAAAGAAAGTGTTACTTGTTCTTTAAGCTTCCATCTATCTGTCCCAGTCTTTGATTCAGTGACATTTTGTGTTTGTGGCTATTTCCAAAGAAAACAGAAAACACACACACACACACATATATCTACACACACACACGTTAAATTAGGGCTACATCTTAACCTGAAATATCTCATTTTCTCACTTTTCCATTTTGCATGCAACACGGCCAGTAAATCTGAATTCTGAATTCTGGCTGTGGTAGAAACAAAAGAGGAGAAAACCTCAGACTGATCAAGGAGGAAGTAAGGAAAATCCATCCACCATTAACACTGGTATTTACAACCCTTCATGTGGAATTAAACTCTGAAGTGGCAGCCAGATGAGAACAAGCTGTTCTGAGGTAAAATCAGTGAGGTATGGGAAATACTCTTCCTCCAAGGGTCTGTGTGAGGAGTGTGGAGATTTCTCTCCTTAGGACTTCTCTCAAGAAAGGATTTAAAGTTGCACGACATGCATCTCTCCATTTTCACCTAGGTACTGTTTTGCTTCCCTGCAAATTTCTCCGGCTGGAAATTGCTTTATACTGTCAAAGATCCTAGGGCTGAAAGAATTTATTCCACTGCTACTTAGCACAGGCACACTGAATCTCTTGGCAGAGAGACCAGGATTCTGAGAATAAACTGCTGTGGTTATGTTGTGGAAAGTG
The DNA here is from genome assembly GCA_006410875.1 of Neotragus pygmaeus. Classification (NCBI taxonomy): domain Eukaryota; kingdom Metazoa; phylum Chordata; class Mammalia; order Artiodactyla; family Bovidae; genus Neotragus; species Neotragus pygmaeus. The sequence goes on along the minus strand of SJYV01009037.1, from coordinate 1,563,006 downwards.
AAAATAGGAGAGGGAACAGTCTATTAACAGTTCCATGCAGTGCTACACCTTAAGCGTTTGATGAAAACTTCACACTTACGTAGAACTGGGACACTTGAATGATCTGAGTTCCCTGCAATTAGTGTTAGAACTCCCTTGATATGGAAGCCCTAGATACTGAAGTAGCATACTAGATACTAGCAAGTAGCATGAGAAGTGAATGTCAAGGGATCTGGAAGGGACACACACTCAGTAGACCAGAAGGCTAGTAAGACCCAGCCTTTTTTTCTCAGACCACATCACTATAGGCTTCACCAGCCCATACAGCATAGGATCACAGTATTACATATACAGTTGACCCTTGAATGATGTGGAGTTTAATCTATGTATAACTTACAGTTCTCCCTCTTGTTCCCATGGATCCTCTGTATCCGAAGATTCAACCAAGCGTGGACCATGTAGTGGAAAAGTATTTACTATTGAAAGATATCCATGTATAAGTGGACCCATGCAGTTCAAACCTGTCTTGTTCAAGGGTCAACTGTATAATAACATGTATACTAATTGTATGGTAAATCCGATGCATTTGTAATTCTAGAGAGTATGTTATTAGATGCAAGTTCACCCTTTTATTGTTTGTACAAGATTCTAGATAGAGAGGTAAATGGAATAGAGCAAGATGATAATTGCAGCCAGGGATTCTCATATATAGAGATGTCAGGCTTGGTGGGTGGTACTCCTGTAGAACAGTTCCTCCATGTGCCTGTGGCTTATTTCTCATCTGGGCAGGCTGTGTGGCACACGTGGCCCCACAGATCTATTCCCTGCTGGCGCTCTGCCCTCCATCACTTCACCATGGCATGTCTGTCCATTTTTGTGAGCACAGTTTTTTATTAATCAGCAAAACTTTTGGGCCTTTGAAATTGAAATGGATTTCAGTCTTCTTTATATATTAATTATTGATAAATGAAGCCCGGGAGACAAGAAATAAGCCTAGCATGATTAAAGACAGATAGTTTTTAATTTTATGTCTCTTGCAGTGACAGAGAAATTTAGTTTAATAGAAGTAATTTTTCAAAGGAGATGAAATCATGAAGGAGGGTGTACAGAAAATGGGAAAAGCAAGCTCAAAAAGAAAGAAGAAAGAACTTATAGAAGACACAGGATGCTTCCATAGATTATCTAAATATTTCCTAGAAGGCGCTATCAAAATGTAAGGATAGAAATCTCTTGAAATTTTTATCTATATGTTTGCAGATATGAACTGTAACCCTAAAACCAAATCTTGTTTTAATAGTTTCAGAAGGCATACATTACAACAAACTATTATGTACAAAATAAGCTACAAGGGTATACTGTATAACACAAAATTTAGCCAATATTTTATACTACCTACAAATGGAATATAAAAAATTACAAATCACTATGTTGTATACTTGTAACTTATATAATATGACACATTAACTATGCTTCAGTTTTAAAAAGGCATATATTTCAATCCAAACAGTCTTATATCTTTTACATTCTTTCAGACTCTCCTAAGCTATTCTAAGTCTTAAACAGTCTTAATTGTGTATTGTCCCAAGCATGAAGTAAAAAGATCATGAGGTAGAGAAAAGCTATCAGACACAGAAGGTGGCTGAGTTCCAGTCTAATTCTCCCCTGGAGAAGGGAACAGCTGCCTACTCCAGTATTCTTGCTTGGAGAATTCCATGGACAGAGGAGCCTGGCAGGCTACAGTCCATGGTGTTGCAAAGAGTTGGACATGACTGGGCGACTAACACTTTCACTTCTACATTTTTGAGGCAGTCACTTAACTTTGAGTCTTAGTTTCTCCATTTGGGAAATAGACATGCTTTTCCTTTGACCAGCTCCATAGGCAATTTCTAAGGATCAAATAATCACACAGGAAGGAGAGGATTAAGATTGGCTTTTGTTACCAATACAATATTGTAAAGTAATTAGCCTCCAATTAAATAAATTTATATTAAAAAAAGAAAAGTAACAGGAAAAAAAATAAAAGCAAACTGTTTTGTGAAAACCAAAAAGACAAAAAGATTGGCTTTTGCTAAGAAGTACAAGTACAGCATTAGACTGAGGCTCTACTTCAAGTCTGCACACTTCAGAACTGGCTGGTTGATTGATCAGGAGGAGAAGGCCCTTGACACAAGCGCGTCTTGCCTATTTTAGTGATTATCTCTTAACCGGCCTTCCATATTAATCTTCCTAAACCCTTTTCATTATGTTCTCACCCTTCTCACAAGCCTTCAATGACTCTCATTGGTACCACACTGAATCCATCTTCCTGTACTTCTTTCCTTTTTCCAATCTCTTTCCCTCTTCAATTCATTTTATGGTTGGATGTGTCTCCTCCGATGTCCTCAATAATGTCGCTAGCTTCCTTAGAGTGTGAAGTCTGTCTTGCACAATTATTCCCCTGTAACTTGAATAGTGTAGGAAATCAATAAAACTTTCGGAATTGGCTATAACCTTGTAAGTTATCCTTTGCTTTTGCAGTTTTTTTTTTCTTCTAATTTTTGTGAGTAACATCAGACTATATTTTCTCTAAATAGTAATGTTGTCTTGAACTTTTGATATACCTGAGGGATCTATCAGCTTGAGTTTTAAAGAGTTATTTGCTAACTGATCAATATTAAGGTGTAGTAAGGCCATTTTTCATAGTGAAGTTTACCGGAAGTGCCATCATGGGATGTTCTTTCCTGGTCTGCCCTCTCCCTTCCTTCTAGCAACTCAAGATGCATATACATACATAAACACACATACACAGCATAATTATTTTTTGCTTGAGGCACCAGAATCTCTACTGAGATTGACAGAGTTCCAGCCATCACCAGTGTCTGTGTATAAAGATACCTGAAAGCATACTTTAAGGACATCATGACAGCAACACAGAGAGTAGTTGAGAAAGCCTAAACATACACATGTCATACAAGTACATGCAGTTATCATGCAGATAATTTAAAGCGTTAGTCACTCAGTCGTGTCCAACTCTGTGACCCCATGGCCTGTAGCCCACCAGGCTCTTCTGTCCTCGGCATTCTCCAGGCAAGAATACTGGAGTGGGATAGTTTAAATATGCTGCTAATTACAGACACTGTTTAACACTCACAGAAACAGGCAAAAGGTTAACTACCCTTCTAGTTGATTCTGTATTCATTCTATATTTAAGTTCTGCATATCTTCTCCGGTATGGTCCACTTTCTCCTTGTCCCCTGCCATATGTGCTGGGATTGGCCAGGTCTTTGTACTGAGGTCTTATTACTATTTCCAGAAAATTCTAATTCTTTATCACTGTTTTGCCAAGGAAGCTTTGCTTCTTTCCAATGAGCTTTGCATAATGCCGGCGGCCAGCCTTACTTATTAGGCCAGAAATGACTGTGCTGTGCCCCAGCTCACCCTTTTTATAATTTGAGGATTCTGGGCTTAGGCCAACAGCACTGGGCTCTGCTTCTTTTTTTTTTTCTTTTTTTTCTTTTCCTATTCTTTTTCCTTGACTTAGGTTTGAGTTAGTTGGAATGTGAGTTAAAAACACTTTTTACCACTAGATAGACACCCACACATTTCCTCTTTCAAACAACTAAGCAGTCTCTCAGTTGCAAGGTGTGTGTGTGTGTGTGTGTGTGTGTGTGTGTGTCTGTGTGTCTGTGTGGTATGCATAAGGGAATGTTGCAAAATTATTGCTTGTGGTATTGGGATCATATGTACTGAAAATAACCCAAAAGATANGCAGTCTCTCAGTTGCAAGGTGTGTGTGTGTGTGTGTGTGTGTGTGTGTGTGTCTGTGTGTCTGTGTGGTATGCATAAGGGAATGTTGCAAAATTATTGCTTGTGGTATTGGGATCATATGTACTGAAAATAACCCAAAAGATAATGAAAACTACAACCAGGAGTGTAGGACATTTAACTCCTTTGTAGTCAGAGATTGAGTTTTAAAATATAGATGAAAAGTACCCCAGATGCAAGTGACAGTTTCTAAGCTACACCACAGTACAGATTGTGAACTGTATCACTCACTAGCACATTAATGGATATGTAAGGCAATATTTATATGGATCCCAGGGAAAGACTGGATCTGACCCAGTAATTTGAAACACAATTGGGCTCTTTCATTCTTTGATTATCCATACTAATTTCAAGAATTGACCTTAACTTTATTGGTCTTTCCTGGTGGCTCAGCTGGTAAAGAATCTGCCTGCAATGCGAGAGACCTGCATTCAATCCCTGGGTTGGGAAGATCTCCTGGAAAAGGAAAAGGCTACCCACTCCAATGATCTGGCCTGGAGAATTTCATGGACTGTATAGTCCACGAGGTTGCAAAGAGTGGCACCACTGAGCAACTTCAGCTTTAACTTTTAAATTATGTAGGTTTCCTCTTTTGGATCCCGGTTATAATGGTGAAAGGAAGTGAACGTGAAGTCGCTCAGTCATGTCCAAGTCTTTGCAACCCCGTGGACTGTAGCCCACCAGGCTCCTCTGTCCATAGGATTCTCCAGGCAAGAATACTGGATTGGGTTCCTATTTCCTTCTCCAGGGGATCTTCCCGACCCAGGGATTGAACCCAGGTCTCCCTCATTGCAGGCAGATGCTTTAACCTCTAAGCCACCAGGGAAGCCCAGTTATAATGGTAGGCTTATCTAAATGGGGGGTTTTGTTTTGCTTTGTTTTTCTCTTTCCCTCAAATAGTGATATTTTCCCCAGTTATTAGTGTCATAATGACTCTGCCAAAATATAATGACATTAGAGGCTGAGGGGGTCTCCAGCCAGGCTATTGTGGGTTCCCTGATGCCAGTGCTAGGTTGCCTGGGTGAAAAATTATGTCTCAACATAATTGGCCACAGTGACAGAAAGGGAGAATGAGAAAGAAAGTAAAAGAAAGTCAGCGGGTCTGATAGGAAAGTTGCAGGCATTTACACCTAAATGATCTCCAAATGTACCATTTTGCTCCAAATGATGTAGGGTTAGGAAGGGAATATAATCAGGTTTTATTAAATGTTCAAATAAATAGCCTGGCTGCCCCTCCTATCAAGAATTCCTTTTTCTCCCCACAACATAAATTTAAGCATATTAGAGTCTGAGGATTAAGAAAGGGCTGATTAGCAGTCTAGATGTCTTTTTTTTTTTTAATTTTTTTTCCCCTACCCTTCTCTGCTCATATGGTAATTAACCTTTTGAATAACTCCCTTGCAATGTTGATTTACTACTCTTCTTTATAACCATTTCTTACTATTCTGAAACCAAAACTTAACCAAGAATCTCGACCAAGGATGATGAGAGAGTTTTCAGGAAATTGTGCAGATTTATCTGGGGTGCATCAGTGGCCTTTTGAAATGAGATAGCAATATCTGATTGTGGTTACATCCTGGTTACTTGAAGACCTCAGAAGCAAACAAATTGGCACAGCAGGGAGGAGGTGCCAATGACTTGGAGTTTGAGACACTGGAGAGCTGCAGTGAGACACATAAAGCCCTGCCACAGGAGATAAAGAGATTAAAAGGCATACTGACCCAGTATAGCATCCCCTAAGTGAAGCCTATAAAGACTTCCATCTCTGAGCCTCTGGGCCCCCAGATGCCTACAGACAGGACAGCTGAACTGCTACAAGGCAACCCTGGAATGCGTGGGGACAGGCTGTGACCTGAGCAGGAGGGGCAGGGCGATGAGTCTCAGGCAGAGGACCTTCTTCTGTCCTTTCTGCTCCAGCAGGCTCTCAGGGTTGCACTCAAAGATGCAAACAAACAAACAAAAAAAGATTCAAAGCTTTAATTTCCATACTGATAAAAATAATTACTTGAAAAAAAATCTGAATATCTGAATAGTCTTAATATCTGAATGTGACATACGGAGACATGGGTGGACATTTGGAAAAGGAGATCAAGTGATGGGACCCATGAGCACGTGGTGTTTTCCCTTCCTTCTCTTCTCTAGTTGAACTCGCTTGTCCTCTGCCTCTGTGGCGCCACTTGTAGCCAAATAACCCATGTGCTCCACAGTGTTTCCTTCCTGCCTTGACTTCCTCCTGTCTCCCCATCTCTCGCTCCCTTTATACACTCTTCGTTGTCCAGCTCACAGTTCATCAACCATCTAAGCTCATGAGCCCTTAAAGAGGAAGAAGAGCAATTTCGAAGCATTTGTTTTACAGTTAATAATTATTCTGTGCCTAAACATAATGTTCTGATTATTTGGAAAAGGTAGATCAAAGAAATAATTTGTTCATTTTATATATATATATATATATATATATATATATGTGTGTGTGTGTATATATACACACACATACATACATATATACACACACACTTATATATGCATATATATGTAACACATACATTGAAGACATATACGTACACACACCCATTAAGTGCAAGACACCATGGAAATTAGAATGATGATTTACATATGTTCCCTTTCTTCAGAATTATAATTCAGTATTTTCTTACACATCTGCATAAAAGTGATTGTTAGAGCTGTGGAGTGGATAATGTCCTAGTGAGAGACTAATATGAAAATAACAGAAGGCAGAGGTTGGAGCCATGATTAAAATGCAAAATGAGGAGGGGGGAAGCCAGTGAAAGAGAGAAGTTAAAAATGGACTGAAATGACAGGAAGAGGATCACAATAGTGTAGTGACAGAGAGTGCTAAGAAGAGAGTTGCAAGAAGGTGGTAGGCATAACAAAGTTTCAGAAAAACCAAATAAAATCATGACCGAGTAAAGCCTACTGCATTTGGCAATTTAGGAAGATGTTGATATTGTTGAGGAAGGTGGTTTATAGATCATGGGAATGTAGCTGAGTTTCATAGGGTTTAAGAAGAAATGTTTGGTGAGGAAAAAGATTAGGCAAGTAGATTTTTTGAGAAGTTTGCTGTTAAGGGGGGAAACAGAGAAATGGGATTATACATAAAATATTGTATGTGCTTTGCTGTAAAATGTGGTGTGCAGGTGGCATGCTTATAAATATGTTTTGGGAACAGAAGTATACTGTGTTGTTAATTCAGTTGCTAAGTCATGTCTGATTCTTTGTGACACCATGAACTGTAGCATGCCAGATTTCCCTGTCCTTCACTAATTCCTGGATTTGCTCAAGCTCATGTCCATTGAGTCAGTGATTCCATCCAACCATCTCATCCTCTGTGTCCCCATTCTCCTTGCACTCTCAATCTTTCCCAGCATCAGGGTCTTTTCCAGTGAGTTGGCTCTTCCTGTCATATGGCCAAAATATTGGAACTTCAGCTTCAGCATCAGTCTTTCCAGTGAATATTCAAGACTGATTTCCTTTAGGATTGACTGGTTGGATCTCTTTGCTGTCCAAGGGACTCTCAAGAGTCTTCTCCAGCACCATGGTTTGAAAGTATCAATTCTTGGGCACTCAGCCTTCTTTATGATCCAACTCTCACANTCAAGACTGATTTCCTTTAGGATTGACTGGTTGGATCTCTTTGCTGTCCAAGGGACTCTCAAGAGTCTTCTCCAGCACCATGGTTTGAAAGTATCAATTCTTGGGCACTCAGCCTTCTTTATGATCCAACTCTCACATCCAGACATGACTATTGGAAAAACCATAGCTTTGACTAGATAGATCTTTGTTCAGCAAAGTGATATCTCTGCTTTTTAATATGCTGTAATATGCTAGGTTTGTCATAGTTTTCCTCCCAAGGAGCAAAGGTCTTTTGATTTTATAGTTGGAGTCACCATTCACAGTGATTTTGCCCAAGAAAATAAAATCTGTCACTGCTTCCACTATTTCCCCATCTATTTGCCATGAAGCAGTGGGACTGAATATCATGATCTTAGTTTTTTAATGCTGAGTTTTAAGCCACCTTTTTCACTATCCTCTTTGACCCTCATTAAGAGGCTATTCAGGTCCTCTTCACTTTCTGCCATTAGACTGATATCATCTGCACATATGAGGTCGTTGCTATTTCTCCTGGCAATCTTGATTCTAACTTGTGATTCATCCAGTCAAGCATTTCACATGATATACTCTGCATGTAAGTTAAATAAGCAGGGTGCCAATATAGAGCCTTGACCTACTCCTTTTCCAGTTTTGAACCAGTCCGTTGTTTCATGTCTGGTTCTAACTATTACTTCTTAACCCACATGCAGATTTCTCAGGAGACAGGTATGGTGGTCTACTATTCCCATCCCTTTAAGAATTTTCAACAGTTTGTCGTGATCCATATATATACTGTGTCTATACAAATATAAAGGAGGGATGGAGGAAGAGGCAAAAGGGTAAGAATCCACAGAATGATGAAGTGGTTGAGGGAGCCAGTTCCTGGGAATCATGGGGGTATATAGATTGAAATGGAAGTGAAATGAAATATAAACTCAAATATTTTGAGTATTAGCTTTGGAGTGAGGTAAAATTTTTTTTTCCCCTCTGAGAAAGAAAAGATCATGAAAGTGAAGTGACATTTGATGAAAGGGTATGGCTGTCCGAGAACTTCTCAGTGGAGAGGTTTGAGAAGCTCCCTGAATACCCTGGGCTGGGGGAGTACATACATTGTTTGAAATGCCTGAATTGCAGTAGGCAATCAATACAAATCAATCCGGGAGGAACAAATGTCTCTAAGGAGCTTGCTGAAGTTCTAGAGTAAGGATTGCCAATCAACAGTTGAGCACAGCTTTGTGCCTGTTCCTCTCATTATGGTAGCTAACCAGCAGTTGTGTGTATACTGGGGAAGATAAGCAAATCATGAGTTCCTGAGTCTTAGTGTGTGTGTGTGTGTGTGTGTGTGTGTGTGTGTGTGCCCTTAGTCACTCAGTTGTGTCCAGTTCTTTGCAACCCCATGGACTGTGACCTGCCAGGCTCCTCTGTACATGAGATTTCCTAGGTAAGAACTGGAGTAGGTTGTCATTTCCTACTCCAGGGGATCTTCCCAACTCAGGGATTGAACCTACATCTCCTGCATCTCCTGCCTTGGCATACAGATTCTTTACCACTTTGCCACCTGGAAGTCTTATTCAATAAACAGTTATTCTGCGTATCTGTATTTCAATATACTTCCCTAAGCTCTGTTAAACCCTTATTTTCTTATAGCAACCATATCAGAAACGTTAATCCTATCTGAACAATAAGAAGAGATCTAGAGAGGCAAAGTAATTCACCTCAAGTTACACAGTTGTTGGTTAACAGAAGCAGAATAGCATAAAATCTTAGATTATGAAGCCTAATTGCCTGAGTTTATTTTCTTGGGCTTCAAAACCACTGCAGATGATGACTGTAGCTATGAAATTAAAAGATACTTGCTCCTTGAAAGAAAAGCTATGACAAACCTAGACAGCATATTAAGATACAGAGACATTACTTTACTGACAAAGGTCCATCTAGTCAAAGCTATGGTTTTTCCGTTAGTTATGTATGAATGTGAGAACTGGACCATAAAGAAAGCTCAGTGCCAAAATATTGATGCCTTTGATGGTGCTGGAGAAGACTCTTGAGAGTCCCTTGGACAGCAAGGAGATCAAAGCAGTCAATCCTAAAGGAANCTGCCCGGCCCTTGGGGTGCGCGGGCGCGCGCGCGGAGATGGCAAGGTAGGATGGCTGTCCAGCGCGACCCCTGCCGCCCCAACCCAGCGGCCCCTGGGCGGTGCAGCTGACTCGCTGGAGCGCACAGGGGTGTGGGCGGAGGCGGCCCCGCAGCGCCCGCGTCTTCGGGAGTCGCTTTGCCTTTTCCACCCACTCGCACCTGCCGCCGCGCGGATACCATGTCGAAAGCGGCTGGAGGCGCATCGGCGGCGGAAAGTTGTCCTCCAACCTCTGCCGGCCCGTCTGCGGCCGCTGCCGTGGAGGACCTGTCCAAAGTGTCGGACGAGGAGCTGCTGCAGTGGAGCAAGGAGGAGCTGATCCGTTGCCTGCGGCGCGCGGAGGCCGAGAAGGTGAGCGCGATGCTGGACCACAGCAACCTCATCCGGGAGGTCAACCGCCGCCTGCAGCTGCACCTCGGCGAGATACGCGGGCTCAAGGTGAGCGCTGAGCTCGGCAGGGCGGGGAGCTGGGCGCCCCGGGGAGGTGGGGCCAGACGACTTTCCCTCCTTCAGTCAACAGGTAGTGCTCCCCTTTCTCCCTTGTCTGCACCCCCCGCTCCCCTTCCCCAGCCCTTTGGAAACTTTTCCAAACTTCGGAAACATTCGGTTCCCTCCTCTTCTCCATATGGGGCGCGCTAGCGTCGAGCTCGGTTGTCCTTTGTGGCCCCAGGAGCGTGCTGTGCTCCAAGGATGTCGAAAGGTCAGCGATGGGCACGCGGAATCTTTAATTTCCTAGGAAACCTGGAAAATCGGTGCTTTGGGGAGCCAAGTTACAGCCAGGCAGGAAAAAAAACGAGCGAACGGTTGAGTCCAGAGCGTCTTCGCCCTTGGGGATCAGGGATATGATAACGTTGCTCTGGCGCCACGACTTCTCCGAGGGGCAAAAGGTGAAGAAAGGGGAGAGGGGCTGACGGGGCGCCCAGGGCGAAGCCCGGCGCCATCCCTGGAGCTGGGCTATGTCTCATCTTGCAGAGAAGCTTACCTCTGCCTTCCCATTCTGTTTTCTACCTGTTCCAATGCTTTCCTTCTCCTCGAGTTAGACTGGCATCGTCTGGGGTTGCCCGACTTTTGCCCCCGATTTGATTATAAGTTCATCTAGCCTGGGGTGAAGGGCAGAGGGACTCAATGCGGGAAGCACAGGGATTTGCAAAGGTAGCTCAAGTATCAGCCAATGATGCTTTTCCTTTCTTTGCTATTAGGGGAAAGAAAAGAACAGAAGAAAAGCAAAACAGTAAAACCCCAAACCCCCACTAAGTTTCTTTTCTCCGGAAGCCCGAGTGTGTCTGCAGTGTGCCGGCTCCAGTGGCTGCCGCAGATGAGTGGTGGGGAACCGCCCTGCCCCTGTGTACCACAAACTTCCTTTCCTCACTGCTGGCGCTGGTGCCTCCTGGTATTCCTTCCTCTCATTGTTCTTCTTTTGTTTATAGGAAGCCAGACACAAACGAAATCGCTGAAGGAACCTGGGGAGCAAATACCCGCAGGCACACGCTGTTCTTGTCCGCTTTCCACTCCCACCCCACTTCTCAGGCCCTAGACGCTCACCGAATTTCCTCAGCGGTCCAGCTCTAGGATTCTGGGGCAAAGGGGAGTGGGAGGGGCAGAAAGCAAGATGCTCATCTGGGTGCTGGGCCCACTCCAGGTGGAGATGGCCCTGCCCTGAGGCTCCAGCTGACTGTCATATGGTCCCCAGAGTGGGTGCAGTTGGGAGAATCTCAGTTAGAAAAACCCCAAGGCTTAATCTCTCTTTTGGTTTAATTCATTACTAATGGACTATTTATTAAGTACTAGACTCTTGGGGGATTAGAGGCAGGCCAGGGTAGTGGGGAGATCATCTCAGAGGTGGATTTGCATCTACAGTAGAATCCTCATTTGGCCAGGAGGGTGAACTTGGGTAATTAATTTCTCAGGGCTTCATTTTACTCATTAATAAAATGCAAATCATGGTAACCATCACCTTGGGGGTTGTGACAATAAATTATGATAATGTAGGCAAAGGTTTAATTCTGGACTTGTCTACAAAAATGGTGGTTATTGTCCTCAGGTGATGATGCATAGGTGTATGTATATGCATCTTTTGGTCAGTCCCAGTTTGCTAGGCAAAGCCAGACCCAAGTATAGTTCATGATCCTCCAATTTTATCTTCTATGGCTTGAACTATAATATGACTTGGAAGAGTTTGTAATTTCCTAGGGATTTTGATAGTATGGAGCATTGACATAAGTGCTTAGAAATACTTGAAAGTTCTTTTCGTTTGTGTGGACTGTGTGTGTAAGTCTGTGTGTAAGTGGTCTGGGGAATGGGGGACCTGGTCTTGATTCCAATAACCTCATTTAGAGGAATACGTGTATGGCCAGTTAAGAGCAGCTATTATACCTCAAGTAGTCTCCCTTGTGGCTGGAATTTGTGACCAGTCCACCAAGTTCAGAAAGGAAATGACAGGGGCAGGTTACTGCTATCTGACACAGCCTCTACTCCTCATCCCCATCATCCCCCCGCCCCCACCACCCAGGGCTGTGGTAAAGCCCAGTCAAGGGGCCAGCCATCTTCCTTCCCTTCTTCATCTCGGCTCAGAGCTTCCGTAGACACCAACATGATCCATAAATGTCATTGACAGAATAAGTAATAGTATATTTATTTTCGTTTAATTGGAAGGAAGGGAATATTATTTTTTGCCCTCTGTTGGTTTGGGACTCTCAGCTGAAGACTATAAATTTGGAGTAATTAAGGCCATAACACTTTGCTTTTTTTTTTTTTAATGTCTCTTTCTGTGAGCTGCCTTTGAAATTGCATTTCAATATTTTGAAGGCTTCTAGGTAGTACTGTGGCTGTGGACATGGGAAGATGGAAGCAACATTCTCATCCTTTGAGTGGCCTATGACTAAGTCCAATCATTGGCTTGGTAGTACAGGGTGGAGCACTGGAAAGTGGAAGGTTTTGGGCCCTGATGATTTGGGTAGCATGGGCAAAGAACTCACCTTTTTGAGCTTTTGTTTTTTTCATCTGCTAAATGGGTATATTATTTCTGCATTAAGTATGATGAAGATTAAATGATACACAGATGAAGAAACCCAGTGAGGTTCAATAGCTTTCTTAAGGTCACACAGATATGAAATGATCCAAGTAAGTTGATTTTTTTTTTCTTTTGGCTGGTTGACATTCTGTGGTTGGGATGTGTCTTCCTAAAAGGGGTTCGAGAAAGGAGATTCTGGTTGGGGTGCTGATGTTGAAGGGGATGAATTCCTGAGAACCACATTCCTGCTCTCTGAACATGTAGCAGCACTCACACGGCTCTGGCCTAGAATTTTGGCAGGGGAGGTTGGGGGCAACTGAATCTCTATGGAGTTATCTGCAGCACATTAATTTTCCTCCTCGCTCTCCAACACACTAATTCCCCATCTTGCAATGATGGAAAAACAACAAATAATTCTTTAACCTCAGTTATAGTACTTGAGGGTTTCCCTGATGGTGCAGTGGTAAAGAATCTACCTGCCAATGTAGAAGATGCGGGTTCAGTCGCTGAGTTGGGAAGATACCCTGGCAACTCACTCCAGTGTTCTTGCCTGGAAAATACCACGGACAGAGGAGTCTGGCTACAGCTCATGGGGTCACAGGAAAGTTGGACATGACTCAGTGACTGAGCGCACGCACACACACAGGCAGTACTTGAGAGCCCTCTGTATGAAATTTGGGATGATGTGAATTTCAAGTGATTATACATTTAGTCTTTTAAAAAGCCCACTTTAGACAAATGGGTAACATCTAGTGGCCTGTTGCAATGTTAAAAAAAAAAAAATACTGTTTTGAAAAAGACAACCCAAGTCNGCTGGGAAAGATTGAAGGCAGGAGGAGAAGAGGACGACAGAGGATGAGATGGTTGGATGGCATCACCGACTCGATTGCCATGAGTGTGAGCAAGCTCCAAGAGCTTATGATGGACAGGGAAGCCTGGCATGCTGCAGTAAACTGGGTCAAAAAGAGTCGGATACAACAGCAACTGTATTGAATTGAATTGTATTGCCTGAATTTGAATTCTGGTTTCATTATGTAAATTGAGGCAAATTCCTTAATCTCTCAGAATCCTAGTTTCTGTATCTGTAGAATGGAGCTAATAGTGTCACTTATTTCAGTTACTTTATAAAGATTAAATGTGTTAATACATGTACATCACTTACAGCAGTACTTGGCATATTTCATATTATCTACTACTAATACCATCATCATCATCATCATGATTATCATCTGGATTTTCTAAATTAAAATTTAGTATTTTTTCCACTTTATAATAATTTCTCAAGCTGTTCCCTACACAACATAAATTACCTAGGGTGTTAACTGGTAAAAGGACACCAGAGCTATGAAACTTGGAAAATATGCATTAGATTGCATTCATTTAGCTTCTTTGCTCCAAGTGATTTAGATAGAACCTCTGGTGGGTGAATACATACTAGAAATTTTTAGTATGGAAACAAAAAATATGACTTAGCTGAAATTTATTGAGAACTTCAAAACACCTATTAATATTTTGAGAAAAAAATTTTCCCCATGGAACATGCTTGGAAGAATAACATGAAGAATGTTAATCTTCATTTTGACAACACTTTTTGAAAAGACCCATGCCAGGCACAAGTTGGATTTGTAAGAAAGCAAAGTCAGACAAGGGCTAATGAGCAGCTGAAGCTTGTCAGTGTTTGGCAGCATCAGGCTCACAATGAGGGCAGAGAGTGGATTCAAGAGGTGGCAAAGAGGAGGAGAAGGGGATGAGAAGGTGGGGAAGAGATAGAACCACAACATTAAGAGGTAGACCCTTGGAGGTACATCTTGGAGGTAGACCCATTCTTCAGAATGACAAAGCACACTATGGGAGGTATTGCATGTCACTCAGTTTTAAAGGAGGTAAAAGTCACTGGAAATGAAAAGACCAAAAAGGTATGATATCAAAGTTCTAGATGGTTCATCCTATGGATACTGAAACATTATGTACACCTGTTGTTTAATACTTTAAAAGAATAGACTTAGAGGAAGGGGAGGAAGGAGAGAGAGAGGAAGGAAGTGAAGGTAAGACAGAGGAATAAGGACTGTCTTGCCCAAACCTAACTAAAAACAAAAATGTCATTTGAATGTTATTATAATCAAGATATAATAAAACATTGTCCTCTTCTTTTGAAGTTTTTCCTTAAGCAGTTGCTTTCTTATTTTTGATTTCAGGGTCAATTTTTAATTTTTTCATCCTTTTTTATTTTTTAATTATGAAGTATGATAACACATTTACAAGAGACTTAGAAAATACAGAACAAAGTTATATATAGTTCTACTATATATTACAATTATTTTAAGTAGATAAATTAAGATTTTTGGTTGAGTTTCAATATCAAACTCTTAAAAATTAATAGAATGAATATAAAATTATAAGGATATAGTATCAATTTTTACATTGAAATTTATTTGAAAGCACTCAGTCAAAAATCAAAATAAATTATTGTGGTTTTTTGTATGGCATTGTATGATGCCAAATGAAAAAGTTGGTAGTTACACAGAGTTTAGAGTATAGATATTCAAGATATTATACTCTCAATTATCTGAGCAAAGAAGATAAGGAATGAAACTAAAGGGAACCAGCATATTTTTAAAGTTAATCGATCATAAATGTAGAAAGAGCATGAGATCCAGAGACAAACAGGACAATTTTATTTATGTCTTAATCATTAAGAAAAGAAAAAACTTCATACATTCTAAAAATCTTTAGAAATCTCAGATATTCCAAATTTGCCTTTTTTTTTTTTTTTGATAGTTGGTGCCTACTGACCAAATTTGCCATCAGCACATTTAGTAAGAAAGTAAATAATCATGGACATAATCTCCAAAAACAATAGCATTTAGAAATTCTAGTTATTTATTGAAGTATATAAAAAATGAAGGTCCATTAGGCACAATTACCATTCCTTTCCTTCCTTCTAATAATACATGCATCCTATGCCAACTCTAAGCCAAACACTGGATTGCACATTAAAGATTGAAAGATGAATAAAATGTATCTCCTACTTTTAAGGAACTCAAAACCTTTGGGAGTTTGAGTCTCACTTAATTCTTTCTACATTTATTGAATGCTTTCTAGTATGCAATGTTCTCTATTAGGCAATGTTCTGGGAATCTGAAATACTAGTTATTATTATTTATTATCAATTATTAGAAGGTTAAAATTGAGATGTCAAAGTCTAAGAGAGAAGAGAGAACAAATGTACAAATTAACCTTGAAAAATCAGAAAACCTGGCTTTTAGGGGTACCAAAAAGGTATAACTGAAAATAAAGATATGTAAAGAAAGTATACTTTGGGGACTTCAGGTGGGTCTGTGAATCTGGAACAGAGGAGAGGATGTGACAGGAAGTGACAGAAGATGAGGTGAGGCAGTGGAGTAGAGGGAACTTGGTGGGGTTGGGAGGGGGCAGGAACTGACATGTATTGGGAACTTGCCAAAGTGTATCTTTAGAGAAGAGCTGAACTCAAGAAGAGTCAAAGGGATTCAGATAGGCTGAGAGGAAGCAGAAGTGTACAGAAAAGAGGGGCTGCAGGAAAGGAATTTTTATGTAAGCGTGTCAGTCAACCTATGTGGAATGAAGGGCCTAGATCAGACACGGAGGAGAGATGGATGCGTTTAAGGGTCATAGATCATGACAGAGCTAGACCTTAAAATCCACAGAGAAGAGATTTTACTTTACGAAGTGGCTGACAAACTGTTAGTGTCATGAAAACAGATATGATGGCCTTCAAGTGGTGCGTTCTATGAGCTACTTAGATTCTTCCATCTGTCCCATGAGTAGTTCATGAGAGCACAGAGCATCACATGGTGCCTAAGAGAGTCAAAAGAGCAAATATAACTCAAGCTCTCTGCCTAATTAACTCCCTAGGGCAAGCCCAGATAACCCCCAGGGACCCATGTAGTTTTTTGTTTGTTTGTTTGTTTTTTAAATAACCGTAACGTTGGTTTATGCCAATTAAGTAGGGAATTAATGAGCAATTAAAGTGCCCACACTTAAACAATTGGTCATTTATGATTAGTATGTTATGTACTGTGATGTACCAAAATAGTGAATTTTCAGCCCTAACATATTCAAGACAGCAATAGTCAATAAGATAAATTTTCCACTATAAAATTGTTATCTGGAAAAAAGTATCCATTTCTCTAATTATTATTAGCAAATGTCTTAACCTAGGCTTGAAAATAAACCTTCCCCTCCTGGCCTGAAGTGAAAGTGAAGTCGCTCAGTCATGTCCTAGTCTTCATGACTCCATGGACTGTAGCCTACCTGGCTCCTCTGTCCATGGAATTTTGCAGGCAAGAGTACCGGAGTGGGTTGCCATTTCCTTCTCTAGGGGACCTTTCTGACCCAGGGATCACACCCAGTTCTCCTCCATTGCAGGCAGACACTTGACCATCTGAGCCACCAGGGAAGCCCTGGGCTGAAATGACTAATTATTTACTCTGATTGCACAGAAATAGACTTCGGATGATGCATGCATACACACACACACACACACACACACACACACACACACACATATGTGTATGTATACATACACAAATATGTAGTTTTCCCTCCACGGTTGAAATGACATTCAAATAACCATCAGGCTTCTATAGACACACAACTAAATAAAGTAATTTATTTCTATTAACTCAAAGGTAGTAGCTACCTATGGTTCTGAGTTAGATTTCTGCTTATGATCTGGCCATTTCTCAGCAGGCGAAGACCTTGCTAACAAACAGAAAAACTGCATGACATTGTCAATAATACAATGGCTTTCAGTATTTAAAAAAAGAGTGAAAAACAGTGGTATAGCTGGTTAACAGTCTCATGGAGAGAAAATTATAGGAATAGTTCTTGGATGGTGAGCCTCCCTGTCACTAACCTGAGGTAACTGTTCCCATTCCTGCCATTGTATAAGGACTGTTGAATTAAATGATAGAGACTTCTGCAGTCATTCCACAAAAAGGATACGTGAANCATGGAGAGAAAATTATAGGAATAGTTCTTGGATGGTGAGCCTCCCTGTCACTAACCTGAGGTAACTGTTCCCATTCCTGCCATTGTATAAGGACTGTTGAATTAAATGATAGAGACTTCTGCAGTCATTCCACAAAAAGGATACGTGAAGGGCGTGCCTATAGACTTACTTGCTATAGAGAAAGTCAAATGGCTTACGTTGACCTAAAAAAAAGAAGAATATTTGTTAAATATATGTAGTGGATCAAAAAAATTATGGTGAAACATTTACAAAACATTACTGAAAATTAACCTAATAAAAAATACACAGGACTAAAAAGTACTGTGCACATGTGTGTTCAGTTATTAGAAGATTAAACATCCATAGTCCTAGATGATACCCTAGCTGTGCCACATATTCATTTACACAATGCATTCTGCTATGTTTTAAATTATAAATTAGTTATATATATATAGTTAAGTTTTCAACTTACTTCAGTTACAAATCAGTTGTATAATCCCATGGACAGAGGAGCCTAGTGGGCTACAGTCCAAGATCACAAAGAGTAGAACATGACTTAGCAACTGAGCACACGTGCAAACACATACCTTTCCTAGGATTGAAAAAAATAATGTTTGGAGTTTTAGGTCCTATTGTAAAACTCATTCAACCTCAGTTCAGGTAAAGAGGCCCTTTGGGAGGGGAAAAATACAAAAGATGCGTTTGCTCTTTGGTACAGTTACTATGGATGGAGGTTCATGACATTGTGTGGGAGGCAGTGATCAAAACCATCCCCAATGGAGTATTATTCAGCCATTAAAAAGAATAAATTTGAATCAGTTCTAATAAGATGGATGAAACTGGAGCCTATTATACAGAGTGAAGTAAGCCAGAAAGAAAAACACCAATACAGTATACTGACACATATATATGGAATTTAGAAAGATAGTAATGATGACCCTGTATGTGAGACAACAAAAGAGACACAGACATATAGAACGGACTTTTGGCCTCTGAGGGAGAGGGAGAGGGTGGGATGATTTGGGAGAATGGCATTGAAGCATGTATACTATCATGTAAGAAACGCGGTGCTGGTCTATGTTCGATGCAGGATGCAGGATGCTTGGGGCTGGTGCATGGGGATGATCCAGAGAGACGTTGTAGGGTGGGAGGTGGGAGGGGGATTCATGATTGGGAGCTCGTGTACACCTGTGGTGGATTCATGTCAATGTATGGCAAAGCCAATAGAGTATTGTAAAGTAAAATAAAGCTAAAAAAAAAAAAAAAACAGTCCCAAGAAAAAGAAATGAAAAAAGGTAAAATGGCTGTCTGAAGAGTCTTTAAAAATAGTTGAAAAAAGAAGAGAATCAAAAGGTAAAGGAGAAAAGAAAAGTTATACCCATTTGAATAGAGTGCCAAAGAATAGCAAGGAGAGATAAGAAAGCCTTCTTAAGTGCATAGTGAAAAGAAATAAAGAAAAACAATAGAATGGGAAAGACTAGAGATCTCTTCAAGAAAACTAGAGATACCAAGGGAATATTTTATGCAAAGATGGGCACAATAAAGGAGAGAAATGGTATGGCCCTAACAGAAGCAGAAGATATTAAGAACTGACAAGAATCCACAGAGCTATACAGAAAAGCTCTTAAGGAACAGATAACCACGATGGTGTGATCACTCACCTAGAGGCAGACATTCTGAGTGTGAAGTCAAGTGGTCCTTAGGAAGCATCCCTATGAACAAAGCATCCCTATGGAGGTGATGGAATTCCAGTTGAGCTATTTCAAATCCTGAAAGATGATGATGTGAAAGTGCTGCACTCAATATGTCAGCAAATTTGGAAAACTCAGCAGTGGCCACAGGACTGGAAAAGGTCAGTTTTCATTCCAATCCCAAAGAAGAGCAATGCCAAAGAATGTTCAGGCTACCACACAATTACACTCTTCTCACATGCTAGCAGAGTAATGCTCAAAATTCTCTAAGATAGGCTTCAACAATATGTGAACTGAAAACTTCCAGACATGCAAGATGGATTTAGAAAAGGCAGAGGAACCAGAAATCAAATGGCCAGCATCTGTTGGATCATAAAAAAGGCAAGAGAATTCCAGAAAAAAAAAAATATATATATATATATTTCTGCTTCATTGACTATGCCAAAGCCTTTGACTGTGTGTATCACTGAAAGTGTGGACAATTCTTCAAGAGATGGGAATACCAGACCACCCTACCTGCTTCCTGCAAACCCTATATGCAGGTCAAGAAGCAACAGTTAAAACTGTATATGGAGCAACGGAATGGTTCAAAATTGGGAAAAGAGTACATCAAGGCTGTATATTGTCACCCTGCTTATTTAACTTATATGCAGAGTACATCATGAGAAATGCCAGGTTGGATGAAGCACAAGCTAGAATCAAGATTGCCAGGAGAACTATCAGTAACCTCAGATATGCAGATGATACCACCCTTGTTGCAGAAAGCGAAAAGGTACCAAAGAGCCTCTTGATGAAAGTGAAAGAAGAGAATGAAAAAGTTGGCTTAAAACTCAACATTCAAAAAACCAAGATCATGGCATCCAGTCCCATCACTTCATGGGAAATAGATGGGGAAACAATGAAAACAGTGACAGACTTTATTTTTTGGGCTCCCAAACCACTGCAGATGGTGACTTTAGCCATGAAATTAAAAGACGTTTTGCTCCTTGGAAAGAAAGCTGTGACATACCTAGAGAGCATGTTAAAAAGCAGAGACATTACTTTTCTGACAAAAGTCCGTGTAGTCAAAGCTATGTTTTTTCCAGTAGTCATATATGAATGTGAGATTTGAACCATAAAGAAGGCTTAATGCTGAAGAATTGATGCTTTTTAACTGTGGTGTTGGAAAAGACTCTTGAGAGTCCCTTGGACTACAAGAATATTGAACTGGGCAGTCCTAAAGGAAATCAATCCTGATTATTTAAGGTCTAACGCTGAAGCTGAAGCTCCAATACTTTGGCCACCTGATACAAATA
The DNA here is from genome assembly GCA_006410875.1 of Neotragus pygmaeus. NCBI lineage: Eukaryota > Metazoa > Chordata > Mammalia > Artiodactyla > Bovidae > Neotragus > Neotragus pygmaeus. The sequence continues at coordinate 1,542,490 of SJYV01009037.1, read as the reverse complement.
ACTGACTCATTGGAAAAGACCCTGATGCTGGGAGAGATTGAAGGCAGGAGGAGAAGGGGATAATAGAGGATGAGATGGTTGAATGGCATCACTGACTCACTGCACATGAGTTTGAGTAAGCTCCAAGAGATGGTGATGGACAGGGAAGCCTGGTGTTCTTCAGATTGTGGAGTCACAGGGAGCCGTACACAACTAGGCAACTAAACAAAAACAGTTACTATATTATTAATAAATATGAAATATGTGAGGAGTGAGTGTGTGTATGAGTCCTCAGTGCCTAGAAACTTATACCAATTAAAAGAAATGAGGCAAAAGTAGACTGTAATTATTCTGCCTGCCTCATGATTCATCTGTTATTTCTTTGCCCAATAGAAGAGAAACTTAAGGTTTAGGTAAGCCTCTAGTAAGAGGAAATGAAAGACAGTGTAGAAATTAAATATCTGCATAAATTTTTGCTAGGCTGCTCAATCTCACTGTAGAAATATTAGACCAAGTCAGCAACACTGTCTAATTGACTAGGAAATTCCACATAGCTTTTAGTAGTAACAATTCTATAAATTAGACTTGCATCATATCATGTCTTTAGAGATAAAACTCAGTTCTTGTTCTTTGTCTCCTTCTCTCTATTTTGAGGAAATAGGTTATCCTGTCTGCAGTTAGGTAGGCATATGCTTTCTAGCCTATTTTAATGGTAGCATAGCACAGGGATTTGATTTACAGATGACATAAGAATTCCTAAAATGACTAATTCCAGTATGCAAGGAGCTGATTTCTTTCACTGTATCTGTGTATTGGCAGAGTTTTAAAAGCTTTTGATAGTATTTATGGCTAATGGCCAGTACACCAGAATTTTTAAGATTTATGCAGTTTTCTTTTATAGATTTCTCAGGGACCAAAAAGTAACATTAAAATAAACCAATTAGCATTACAAAACTCTGTGTCTTACTAAACCTGTTTAGTGTTCTCTATGAAAATTTATAGAGGGGCAAATATTATTTTAAGATCAATAAAATGGAAAAGTATGACAGTTTTGAATAATAAGGCTTTCAGAGAGCTGTGAATAGACCAGTTCCTTTGAACCTAGAAAATTTGTAAGGAACCGGAGTCTGTTTAAGTTTCCCTTCTTCTTTTTCAAAAATTGAAGTGTAGTTGATTTAGAGTTATGTATTAGCTTCAGATATAAAGCAAAGTGCTTCAGTTATATATATGTGTTCGTGTGTGTGTATGTGTGTGTGTGTGTGTGTGTATCTACATATATTTGCAGATTCGTTTCCATGATAGGTTATTGTCAAATATTGAATATAGTTCCCTATGTTATACAGTAAATCCTTGTTTCTTATCTGTCTTATATATACTGTTTGTATTTGCTAATCCCATAATCCAAATCATCCTTTCTCCCCTCTCCTTAGGTAACCATAAATTCATTTTCTACATTTGTAAGTCTGTTTCTGCTTTGCGTATAGATTCACTTGTATTATTTTTTAGATTCCATGTATAAGTGATGTCATATGATGTTTGTTTTTCTCTGTCACATTTCACTGAGAATGATGACCTCTAGGTCCATCCATGTTGCTGCAAGTGGAAAATTTTCACTCTTTTTTATGGCTGAGTAATGTTCCATTTTGGGCTTTTCCTGTGGCTCAGATGGTAAAGAATCTGCCCACAATGCAGAAGCCTCAAGTTCAGTCCCTGGGTTGGGAAGATCCCCTGGGGAAGGGAATGGAAACCCACTCTGGTATTCTTCCCTGGAGAATTCCATGGACAGGGGATCCTGGTGGGCTGCAGTCCACAGGGTTGCAAAGAGTCAGACACAGCTGAGCAACTAACACAAACATAATATCCCATTTTACTCGCATCTTCTTAACCCAGTCATCTGTTGACTGGCGCTTGGGTTGTGTCTTGTCTTGGCTACTGTAAGTAGTGCTGCTTTGACCATTGGGTGCACGTATCTTTTTGAATTAAGTTGTCTTTTCTGGATATATACCCTAACTGGGAGTAGGAGGACCTAAAAGATAGAGCTGCTGTCGGTTTCTTTTCCTGAGTCCATTGAAGATATTTAGTTTCTGTGTTCATCTCTGTGAATTACATCTCCCTCTTAGAGTGAAATGGCTCTATTTTCAATTTCATTGAGGATTGTGATAATATAAAAGACTCTGTTATACATATTACATAAAATTAAGCACCTCATCACTGTACATTTCCTTCTTGCATTAGATAAAGGCAATAACAATGAAAATAAATGTATTCCCCCCCCCTCTCCTTTACTGACTTACTCTTATGTAGATGGCATGGGCTCAATTTTTGTATATTAGAATGTGTTAAAAAATATGTCTTCATGATTATCCTTATTTATTGTTTTAATCTTTTCTTTTTTTTTTTTTTAATTTTTTTCCAGGTAAGTGTGAATGCTTTCTAAATCTTCCCAGAATGTCCTTTAGGAAAATGGTAAGTATGTCTTTCCTGTAATGTGGTTTTATTACAGAATTCAATGAAATTATTTTTTGTTTTTTGAGTTGCATTTGGTATCAGCTCATTTCTTACGTGTTATCCTTTAAAGAAATGATTTGTCATGAGTAGTGTGGCAGTTTGATACTTTGATGGATCCTTGCTACTTTGGATTTTTGGAATGTTGTTCCAAAGAAAATTAAGTCTGCTAGTATGTTGTATATTAAAAGGAGGTTGTTCAACTTCTCATAGATGGTCAGAGATTACAGATCATCCATGATTGGATTGGAGAGTTAAAGGAGTATCAGGTTTTTTGAGTATCAGGTTTCAGGACCCAGCAGGTAAATATTTTTGCAGTGATGTTGAATAATAAAACCTTTTCTTAAAACACCCATTACATACGACCCAGCAATCCCACTGCCTGGCATACACACCAAGGGTACAAGAACTGAAAGAGACATGTGTACCCCAATGTTTGTCACAGCACTGTTTATAACAGCTAGGACATTGAAGCAACCTAGATGTCCATTGGCAGACAAATGGATAAGAAAGCTGTTGTACATATAAGCAATGGAATATTACTCAGCTATTAAAAAGAACTCATTTGAATCAGTTCTAATGAGGTGGATGAAACTGGAGTCTATTATACAGAGTGAACTAAGTCAGAAAGAAAAATACCAATACAGTGTATTAACGCATATATATGGAATTTAGAAAGATGGTAACAATGATCCCATATGCGAGACAGCATAAGAGACACAGGTATAAAGAACAGACTTTTGGACTTTGTGGGAGAAGATGAGGGTGTGATGATTTGTAAGAATAGCATTGAAACATGTATATTACCATATGTGAAATAGATAGCCAGTCCAAGTTCAATGCATGAGACAGGGCACTCAAAGCTGGTGTACTGGGACAATCCAGAGGGATGGGATGGGGAGGAAGATGGGAGGGGTGCCCAGGATGGGGGACACATGTACACCCATGGCTGATTCATATTAATGTATGGCAAAAACCACTACAGTATTGTAAAGTAATTAGCCTCCAATTAAATAAATTAATTAAATTTTAAAAATCCATTACAAAGCTACTAAAGGAAATGTGAAAAGTGACAGTGAAAATGAGAAAAAAAATTACAAAACCTAGTTCTTTGGTTTAGCGCTTCAGAATGAAGAATATTGGCACTGCGGTCTTCATCTGCTAGAATTAGCTTCATGGTCCATTAAAGGAAACTCAAATTTAGCTTTGTATACTGCAGTCCTTCATATTCAGAGATGACGCAAGTTGCAAAAAATTTTGATTCATCTTCCTTAACATGAGAGTGTATATAACAAGCTGAAATGATGAATTCTTGGTGTTGTCAGCTATTTTATTTTGTATCCTTGGTTTTACCACTGTGTTGTACATAGTTATATGAGAATCATGTTCTGTGCTGTTCCAGAAGACTATTTCAAAGCCTTTTCTCATGAGGTTGGACATTTTTTGATGGTATCACACAAAATAATGAGCACATGGAAGGAGGATTAGTTGAGACCATAAGAAATAGAAGAGTTTCCATTCTTAAGTTTTTAACAAGAATTCTCTTTAAAAGAGAGGGGAAAAAGTGAAAAGAGAAATCTTAATATTTAAATGCTAAGACATAGCTTTATGTTATATGTTACTATGTTATCAAGTCATATATATTGTATAATAATTGCTTCTCATAACTAAATTAAAAAAATCAGCAGTGTATTGACTCCTCTGCATGCAAATTTTTAGTAACTTCAAGTTGGAAATCCAAAATAGAGTATGGAATACATGCTCTATTACTTAGGTCTCTTGAATTCTTACATGATTGTTTTGCTTACACACACCACAAAATCATCTCTCCCTTATATAGTTTTCTTTCAGCATACTTTAGGACTTTTTCTGTTGCAAGTAATAGAATATTCAATACAAACTAGTTTAGCAAAAAAGGAAATTAGTGAGGTCGTGTAAATTAAAAAAAAAAATCTAGAAATAAATATGTCTTCCAGCACAGCTTTCAGCAAGTGCTCAAAGAATCTAATTACTTTGTCTCAGACTCTTAAATGTTGACCTCTTAGTTTCTATAAACTGCTTCAAATCCCACGGAGAAAACAGAGGATCCCTCTGATGGTAGCCCCAGCCAGAGATCCACTGGGTCTCATGGTCTGTGATTTTGTCATAAACTTATTTCTAGGGAGCATACAGTGAACTGGCTTAGGTTTGAATGATGTGCTTTTTCCCTGGTACTGGGCAGGGGGATGGGTATGTAGGCAAAGCCTACCCAAACTCAGGGCCAAACTGAAAAAAGAACTGAATTTCTCAGTTTCTGGTACTTGCACTAACATGAACAGATGCTAAGAAACAAATTAATAAATACCTGCCTCATCTTACTTATTACTAACTGTAATTTTCCTTTGAAAAGATGATCTTTCCCCTCTTTGGAATGATATAAGAAACTTGACTAATTCTGCCCCATCGTTGGCCATCAGCATGACCAGGAAGGGTACATGGGATGAAGAGATGGGGCCGTAGCAACTTCTAGTACTTCTTGTTTTTGTTCCAAAATACTCGAGCTTAACATCCATGATGAGAAATACTAGGTAAAAGCATCTTACTTTAATCACTTTTACTTCTCTCTTCTTCCCTTCTTTGTATGTTTAATATTTTCATTATAATGAAAGAAAACTGTTGAGACGTTGTGGTACTTCTGATGTTATCCTTGTTTTAAAGATAAAGTCATTATATACAAGAACGTTGTACATGGAGACAGAGCCTCAAAAGTTAGTTTATTTTACATATAAAGGCTAACTTAAAAGAAGAGCTTTCTTTTGAACGCATAGCACTTATTAAATTGTCCACTTTACATCTTTAAATAGCTATCACTTTTTTCTCCCTATGTATATTAACACTTTGCATCTAGAAACTATAGATAGATAAAAATTGTTCTTTCAAAGTAAAGGAAAATTTAATATTTAGAATTTGTTTGGAGTTTTATGAAGACTACATAATGTGACTGATACCCCTTGTTTTTCTGAAAATCCAAAATCTTGAAGCCTAGATTTTAATTCCACAGTGTTCAGGTTGCCATCAGAAAAAAAAAAAAAAAATAGTAATAATAAGTGAGGGGAGGTTCTTTGAAAATATAAACTACCACTGCCTAGAGAATTAAGCTATGAACAAATACCTGAAAATGTGATACACCTTATTAGAGAGCAGTCTCTGGATTTTCCTTCTTATTAAATGAAATTAAGCATTTTGTATCATCTTTGGATATCATTAACTTAGATGAACCCAGGCTACACAGTTCAATGAAAGCCCTAAATAATCAAGGATTTTTCTGAAAGAGTATTTGCTTCTTTATATCTTGACTATTCAATTTTTGTTTAGTCTTAGTTTTTCCTTTGTAAAACTTGTACTAGGAATAATAACATAAATGTTAGGTTAATAAGGTTAAAACTGATTTACTGCCTTAATATTTTCTCCATTTATGATGCTACATAATTTAATTTTGAAAAGAAAGATAACTTGTAAGGCAAAAATACATGTTTTATAATTTCTCATTAGATGTAGGATTATTAAAATATATCAGTAATAAAGATTCTGCTTGAAAACTGTTCATCTTTCCATTCCCCAAAGCACCCTAAACCAAGTTTTGCACATAATAGAAATTCTGTATTCTTAATTAGTTACTAAAGTAAGAAAGAAAGAATGAGTAAGTGAATGAGTGTTTTGGGAGATGTATTTTCATACATAAATCCAGTGTAAAATATGAGAAAATCTGAAAATATGAATAATAAAATGTGTGTGTTTTTATAACCATAAAATATAACATAGTCAAATCATGAAATTCAGCAGCCACTCTTTTTGAAAAAGACAACTTAAAATATGAGGAGAATAAAGTAACATAAAATAGCTATATAGCTGATAAAATTAAAAGCAGCTAAGAAATATCAGAGATTTAAAACAGTAGATGCATGCCTTCTGCCTTTTAAAACATGTAAAACATTGATCACGGTTATACATCATTCTCTGGTTTCAAGGGATCATTTGCCCATTGGCTACCTTCTGTTCAGTTTCCAGTTTCATTTACAAGAATTGGAAGGAGTCTCACAAGGCTTATAATATGTTTTAGAAAGTAACAAAATTTGCTGAGAGACAGGCTTGAATTCTATGTTAATTTTCTAGAGTCTGGAAGCTGAAACCGTGGTGTCGGAGGACAGTCTTATACATGGTTAATAATGCAATCAAACAATATAATCCACCACATTAGCAGGCTAAAAGAGGAAAATGCATATAATTTTATCTGTTATTTTATATGATACTGGAATGGTGACTAGAAGACATTAAACATTTGTCTAAACCTATAAAATTTTACAGTGCAAAAAGTGAACTTTAATAACATCATTTAGGAAGTTTGGAAATCCCATGTTGAAATGCCCAGTGTGACAAAATAATATGAATATAGCATAAGTGTAAGAAATAACCTTACTGAAGTGGATGGGAGAATAAGGAAGAGGAGACTATAATAACCTATGTAATAATGATCTGAATTGGAGACAGCAGTATGAAATTAGGCTTCACTCCATATGGATACAGATGATCTACATATAAAGTACATGTATTTCACCATGCATAAGAACATGGCAAGACATTTATTCGAGAGAAAAACCAATCTGTCCCATTCTATCAAAGGTCATATCATTATGCAAAACAAATGACAATAAAAACAAGAAAAAAAAAAAGTAGGTACCTACATTATCTTTAATGCAAACCCTCTTGAACAAGAACTCTTCTTACTGACGGAAATTGCATGACCCAGATAATCATGATGATGTGATCACTACTCTAGAGCCAGACATCTTGGAATGTGAAATCAAGTGGGCCTTAGAAAGCATCACTACAAACAAAGCTAATGGAGGTGATGGCATTCCAGTGGAGCTGTTTCAAATCCTGAAAGATGATGCTGTGAAAGTGCTGCACTCAATATGCCAGCAAATTTGGAAAACTCAGCAGTGGCCACAGGACTGGAAAAGGTCAATTTTCATTCCAATTCCAAAGAAAGGCAATGCCAAAGAATGCTCAAACTACCGCACAATTGCACTCATCTCACATGCTAGTAAAGTAATGCTCAAAATTCTCCAAGCCAGGCTTCAGCAATACGTGAACCGTGAACTCCCTGATGTTCAAGCTGGTTTTAGAAAAGGCAGAGGAACCAGAGATCAAATTGCCAACATCCGCTGGATCATGGAAAAAGCAAGAGAGTTCCAGAAAAACATCTATTTCTGCTTTATTGACTATGCCAAAGCCTTTGACTGTGTGGATCACAATAAACTGTGGAAAATTCTGAAAGAGATGGGAATACCAGACCACCTGACCTGCCTCTTGAGAAATCTGTATGCAGGTCAGGAAGCAACAGTTAGAACTGGACATGGAACAACAGACTGGTTCCAAATAGGAAAAGGAGTACGTCAAGGCTGTATATTGTCACCCTGCTTATTTAACTTCTATGCAGAGTACATCATGAGAAACGCTGGACTGGAAGAAACACAAGCTGGAATCAAGATTGCCGGGAGAAATATCAATAACCTCAGATATGCAGATGACACCACCCTTATGGCAGAAAGTGAAGAGGAGCTAAAAAGCCTCTTGATGAAAGTGAAAGAGGAGAGTGAAAAAGTTGGCTTAAAGCTCAACATTCAGAAAACGAAGATCATGGCATCCGGTCCCATCACTTCATGGGAAATAGATGGGGAAACAGTGGAAACAGTGTCAGACTTTATTTTGGGGGGCTCCAAAATCACTGCAGATGGTGACTGCAGCCATGAAATTAAAAGACGCTTACTCCTTGGAAGAAAAGTTATGACCAACCTAGATAGTATATTCAAAAGCAGAGACATTACTTTGCCGACTAAGGTCCGTCTAGTCAAGGCTATGGTTTTTCCTGTGGTCATGTATGGATGTGAGAGTTGGACTGTGAAGAACTCTGAGCACTGAAGAACTGATGCTTTTGAACTGTGGTGTTGGAGAAGACTCTTGAGAGTCCCTTGGACTGCAAGGAGATCCAACCAGTCCATTCTGAAGAAGATCAACCCTGGGATTTCTTTGGAAGGAATGATGCTGAAGCTGAAACTCCAGTACTTTGGCCACCTCATGCGAAGAGTTGACTCATTGGAAAAGACTCTGATGCTGGGAGGTATTGGGGGCAGGAGGAGAAGGGGACGACCGAGGATGAGATGGCTGGATGGCATCGCTGACTCGATGGATGTGAGTCTGAGTGAGCTCAGGGAGTTGGTGATGAACAGGGAGGCCTGGCGTGCTGCGATTCATGGGGTCGCAAAGAGTCAGACACGACTGAGCGACTGAGCTGAACTTAACTGAAGTGAGCTTTCACTTAGATGAGCTTTCATACGAGGGAATGCTTTAAAACTCAGTACTATTTGTTCTATAAAGATTAAAAATGTGTTTAAACTTTTCAAAATGTATTAATATTATCACATTTTAGAGGTATATTTTTCCTGAAATTTTGAGAATGGGATACTTAGATCTCAAAACACATGGAATTAATTATTAAAATTTTTGTAAAAGCTAAAATTCATGCATGATGTATTCATAACACATTAAAGAGTGAAGTTACTTTCAGACTTCTCCTGTGGAGAAAAATGGAACTCTTCAAGAAACCACCACTAAACTTCACTGGAAAGGATAAGTGTGACCTGGCCAATAGTTTCTTGTTTTTTAATTGATTGTTTCAAGTGAAGTCTACAGCAGATCAGAGTAAGATGGCTCATTAGCAGAGCTTTCTATAAATATCTGCAATAGAACAGTCCTCAGAACACCCCTTCCATGATGTCTAGATTGATTTCTCAAGATGCTTACGGCAGGTTAGAAATAAAAGAGGACTGAGTGGAAATGGGTGTGGACAGCAAAGTTTTCAGAGGGAGAAATTGTTTAAATACTTGGTATGCAACAGTTTCTGATAGTTTCTTAAAATGAAAGAATGTACTAGCAATGCCCTAACAGTGACAAATACTTGTGCTTAATTTCCCAGCAGTATGAATGGATGCTTACTAGCCCATGGACACTACTCCACTTAACCTCTTAGGGATCAATCAACCATATTTTCAAAGTAGCAAACTTTATAAACTCTATAATGGAGTAGCCGACATAAGGGCTTATAATGTGTGATCTTTGACTCCTCCTTAGTGAGACATTTTAATCCCTTGTCATGTATATAAAACTTTGAATCTCTTTATCATGTGTGAAGTTAATTATCTATAGCTTAACACAGTTCTTAAAAGTAGAAGTAGAGTTGTATATCAATAAGAGTGTATCTTTAATGTTCCAAGTAAAGACAGAAAATATTTATGTTCACTAAGTTCTAAAGTCATTTATGAGTATTCAAGGTCAATTTCCTCCCAAAGTAGGAGGATTAAATCTGTACTTTAAAATCTATTAAAATGTAATTGAAATTTTAAATTAATCTGGAAGAGTAAGTAAATATACAGTTCACCTAGGCTAACTTAGTTACTGTGATTGGATAATGTATTTAACTTGAGAGTCCTAGAAATGGCAGAAATAAAAACATATGCAGTAGATTACAAATTTTGTTTTGTTAATAATAGATAACCTATCAGTTCTTCAAGAGAAATAACATTTTTCTTGCACTGTATTTGGAAAGAACATGTTCATGTTGGTTATTTGAAAACAGATACTATTGTCTTTATCAGTAATTTTTTGTAAGAAGTAAAGATATGGTTATTTTATGCCTTGACCCCTGAAAAAGCCAAGTCCAGAGAAATAACTCACAGGTAATGCTCTGCTTGGGTGTAAACTAATTAAGCCTGGATATATTGCTTTCTGATGTGCTCTCTATAAACGGAGAGATCGTTGGATCATACCTGGACTATCTGTGTGGCACTGGTTCTTACCTTAACTGAAGAGCAGTCATGTAGGTCAGGTTTCCTCTCTGGTGAGCAAGTGGAGAGTTGCTTTCCTGGAATGCTGATTATTTTTAGTTAAGGAGTTGTTTGGAAAGGCTAGGAAGGTTAGAGTCTACTCTTAGGTAGAGAGACGTTAAAGTTCCCTCTTTGTGTTTAGTTACTTTAAAAAAAGAAAATTATTACATTATTTATTTTGAACAGACAATACATATTTTACAAGGCCTGGTTACTTATTGAAAAGTAAGGAATTGATGACAAAAAGAATTGGTGAGTTTTGCAAGGGTCATTTTCAGACAAGTGGGTAGTATGGTAAGGGTCATTTGACTAGTAGCTCATTAACTTTTAGATTCTTCCATGCTCCTGATTATTAGTAATAATGTGGAATGGTGAGTAACATCTTTGTCCTCAATTATCTTCACTTATTTGTCTTTCCATTCCTATTTCATTTTTTAAGAACTGATTTCTGTCTGAAATAAGTTTGGGAAAGAGGATTTCCCAGTTCAAGTATCTTTTCACATGAGGAGATTTTCATGGAATTATAATGATAAAGAGTAGGGAGTGGATTTGTGGCTTTTCTTGTTTCACATTTACTCCCACCCAGCCTCTCTCATTTCTGTTTTATAAGTCTTATGTCTCTCTGTTAAAATAACTATTTTCTTTCTCTGTGTGAGATTCTGTGATTAGATGAAAGGTCGTGGTTATAATATGAATCCTGGATAATAAATACAGTGCAAAATGTATTGAAACACATAGAACAAAATGACTTTCGAATTTAAAAACAAACAAACAACCATATAGACTCTGATTTCTCTTCACTTATAATTAGCTGCCACTGAAAATTAATTACTTTCAAGATCAAAGGAAACAAAACTAGAAATAAAATGGAAGGATTCATTTTAGATTTAAAGTTTAAATAATGTTTGCTTTAGGAGCAGACCATATGCTGAATCTATCCCAGAGGGAGAATGAATTTAAGATTCTTGAATATATATAGACCAACTTTAAAGTTCACTGAAGGTGAGCAAAGAAATAAGGCAGATTTTATTTCCTTTGGGAGTATCAGGAAATTTTATAAAGGAGTAGATAAACCTGTTTACATAACCTCATTTTGTTTTATTAGCAGAACTGAGAAATACTGTTCCTTTTGGAAGACTGACTCCTGAAATTCTTTCTTCTAGGAAGACCACTGAAAACTCTAATTTGATTTCTAATTTGTCTGAATGACATGTCATCCTTTTTATAAAAAAGGCTAATTTATTGGGAGGGTGTGAATAGTTGTAATCTTGTACTTACCTACTTACTACCAGTATTCTTTGAGTCCTGGTAAATGTTGTTTCACTCTCCTAAACTTAATGTGTTTTCCCCCCAGAAATGACTTTTTAATTAAATATTAAAGCACAAATGGGAATTATGTAATCATATATTTTCAGTATGTTTGAAAATAGGTTATAATCTTTTGCAAAATGCATTTTAGAATAGACTGATCAGGTTCTGTGGTGTTTATGGAAATTAAATGAATTATGAATTAGGGGATAGAGACCTATAGATGAATTAGGCCTAATTCATCTATAGGTCTCTATCCAAGGTCCTGAAGTACTTTCTGCATATAATCTCTTAACTTGAACTTGGTGATGGACAAGGAGGCCTGGTGTGCTGAGATTCATGGGGTTGCAAAGAGTCGGACACGACTGAGCGACTGAACTGAACTGATGGCTCAGCTCTCTACTGCTAAGTTAAGGTATTCATCCAAAGGTGGCCACAACAATGCTGCGAGTATCGCCAGTCTTCAAATACTTACTCACAATCTCTACAAACATCTAAACTTTCAGGAAGTCACCTGTCTTATCCTCAGTCCTTCAGTTATGCGTCCTTTTCCTGACTTGCATTACCATTGATTCAATGCTCAAGCGTCTACCTGGAATGTGGGAGACCCAGGTTCGATCCCTGGGTTGGGAAGATACCCTGGAGAAGGAAATGGCAACCCACTCCAGTATTCTTGCCTGGAGAATCCCATGGAGGGAGGAACCTGGTAGGCTACAGTCCATGGGGTCGCAAAGAGTCGGACACGACTGAACGACTTCACTTTCCTTTCACTTTCAGTGCTCACCAATTGCATGGCACTGAGCTTATGACTTCACACTTATCTAAAAAATGTCTAGTGATGATTACACAAGGTAGACATAGCTATTATATCTGTTTAGCCAAATAGGAAGGTTGTCAGAGAGAAAAGTTGCTGGGCCCATATGGCTACTATGAGACTAAATCCAAAATGAAGCCCAGGTTAGTTAGAATCCAAAGCTTGTGCTCATAAACACTTTATTAATGTTCCAATTCTATAATTTTCTATTTTTCTAACACACAATATAAAACTTACCATCTTAACTATTTTTATTTTTTAATTATTTTTCTATGTATAATACAGATTGTGATATAACAGGCTTCTAGAATACTTTTCCATCTTGTAAAACTGAAACTATATCCATGAAACAGCAATACCCCCTTTTTTTCCTCCCTAGCTCTTGGTAAACACATTCTACTTTCTTTTGCTTTGAATTTGACTACTATAGATACCTCATTTAAGTACAATCATGCAGTATTTGTCTTTTTTTTTCTTTTTTTTAAAATTTATTTATTTTTTTAATTTTACTTTACAATACTCTATTGGCTTTGCCATACATCAACATGAATCCACCACAGGTGTACACAAGCTCCCAATCCTGAATCCCCCTCCCACCTCCCACCCCACAACGTCTCTCTGGATCATCCCCGTACACCAGCCCCAAGCATCCTGCAGTATTTGTCTTTTTATCACTAACTTATTTTACTTAGCATAGTATCCTCAAGATTCATCCATATTGTAGTGTATAAAAAGAATGCCTCCTCTGTAAGTTTTAATGATTTTTCTCTCTATATGGCACATTTTCTTTATCCATTCATCTGTTGATAAATACTAAGGTTACTCAATCTGTTGATTATTATAAATAATGCTGCAAAGAACATGGGCAGGCAAGTAGCTCTTTTGGGATTCTGTTTTTATTTTGTNCCCATATGGCTACTATGAGACTAAATCCAAAATGAAGCCCAGGTTAGTTAGAATCCAAAGCTTGTGCTCATAAACACTTTATTAATGTTCCAATTCTATAATTTTCTATTTTTCTAACACACAATATAAAACTTACCATCTTAACTATTTTTATTTTTTAATTATTTTTCTATGTATAATACAGATTGTGATATAACAGGCTTCTAGAATACTTTTCCATCTTGTAAAACTGAAACTATATCCATGAAACAGCAATACCCCCTTTTTTTCCTCCCTAGCTCTTGGTAAACACATTCTACTTTCTTTTGCTTTGAATTTGACTACTATAGATACCTCATTTAAGTACAATCATGCAGTATTTGTCTTTTTTTTTCTTTTTTTTAAAATTTATTTATTTTTTTAATTTTACTTTACAATACTCTATTGGCTTTGCCATACATCAACATGAATCCACCACAGGTGTACACAAGCTCCCAATCCTGAATCCCCCTCCCACCTCCCACCCCACAACGTCTCTCTGGATCATCCCCGTACACCAGCCCCAAGCATCCTGCAGTATTTGTCTTTTTATCACTAACTTATTTTACTTAGCATAGTATCCTCAAGATTCATCCATATTGTAGTGTATAAAAAGAATGCCTCCTCTGTAAGTTTTAATGATTTTTCTCTCTATATGGCACATTTTCTTTATCCATTCATCTGTTGATAAATACTAAGGTTACTCAATCTGTTGATTATTATAAATAATGCTGCAAAGAACATGGGCAGGCAAGTAGCTCTTTTGGGATTCTGTTTTTATTTTGTTAACTTTTTATCTTGTTTTGGGGTATAGCCAGTTAACAATATTGTGATAATTTCAGGTGAACAGCAAAGGGACTCAGTCATGCATATACATGTACCCACTCTCTCCCAAACTCCCCTCCCATCAGGCTGCCACGTAACATTGAGCAGAGTTCCATATGCTATACAGTAGGTCCTTGTTGGTTATCTGTTTTAAATACAGCAATATGTACATGTCCATTCCAAGCCAACTATGCCTTCCCTCCTTCTTTCTCCCAAACAACCATAAATTCATCTTTAAGCCTGTTTACAATAGCCAAGACATGGTAGCAGCCTAAATGTCCACTGACAGAGGAAGAAAGATATGGTACATATATACAACAGAATATTACTCAGCCATTAAAAAGAATGAAATAATGCCATCTGCAGCAACATGGATGGACCTGGAGATTGTCATACTGAGTGAAGTAAATCAGACAGAGAAGGAGATTCTGTTTTTATTTTTTTGGATATATATCAAGAAGTGAGATTGTTGGCTGTGCCCAGTCACTAAGTCATGTCCAGCTCTCTTTGACCCCATGGACTGTGGCCCTTCAGGCTCCTCTGTTCATGGGATTTCCCAGGCAAGAATACTGAAGTGGGTTGCCACTCCCTTCTCCAGAGGATCTTCCCAACCCAAGAATCGAACCTAGGTCTCCTGCATTGCAAATTCTTTTCCATTTGAGCTACCAGGGAAGCCAGCAATTATTGGAAGATACAATAATTCTGCTTTTGATTTTTTGAGAAATTTTTGTACTTTCTCTACTTTATGTTCTTAATGACACAAATTACATTTTTCATAAAGTATATCTATTAACACACTTTTATTAGTATAGTTATTTTTGTGCATTTATCTTAAATTCAGCATCAAAGTTAAAACGATTTACTCAATACCATTAAATAATTTCAGATTCTGTGCTTGTCTATT
The DNA here is from genome assembly GCA_006410875.1 of Neotragus pygmaeus. Lineage (NCBI taxonomy): Eukaryota > Metazoa > Chordata > Mammalia > Artiodactyla > Bovidae > Neotragus > Neotragus pygmaeus. Next base: position 1,527,309 of record SJYV01009037.1, on the reverse strand, counting down.
TATATTCCTTTACCAAAGACCTTATATTTTGTATGTTTTCATATTTCTATCTGATGTCCTTTCATTTCAACTTGAAGAATTCCCTTTAGCGTTTCTTGTAAGGCAAGTCTGGTGGCAATGAACTCGCTTAGCTTTCATTTATCTAAGGAACATTTAATTTTGCCTTCATTTTTGAAAGGTAGTTTTCCAGATAGAATATTCTTGGTCAGCTTTTTTATTTTCTTTTATCTTAACATTTTGGATATATCATCCCACTTGATTCTGTACTCTAAAGTTTCTGCTGAGAAATCTACTAATAACCTTATGAGAACTCCTTTTTGTGATAAGTTGCTTTTCTCTACTTGGTTGCCTTCAAGATTTTTTTTCTTTGTTTTTGACTTTTGATAGTTTGATTCTCATGTGCCTCAATGTAGGCTTCTCTTGGTTTATTCTACTTAGACTCTCTTGAAATTCTTGAATTAAGATGTCCATTTCATTGCTTATGTTTGGAAATTTTTTGAAAATTATTTCTTCAAATATATTCTCTCTTTTCCAATAATATGTGTACTGGTCCTCTTGATAGTTTCCCATGAGCTTCTTAGATCTTATTCACATCTCTTCATTTAAAAAATTTTTCTGTTCTAAATTGGTGATTTCAAATGATCTCTTATTTAAATTGGCTCTTTTTTCTATTTGATCAGGTCTTCTGTTGAACTTCTCTAGGAAATTTTTAAATTCAGTTATATTATTCAGCTCCAAGTTTTCTGTTTTGTTCTTTTTTATTTTCTATCTCTTTGTTGATATTCTCATTTTGTTCATGCATCATTTTCCTGGTTTCACTTGGCTATCTTTCTGTATTCTTTAGGATCATCGAGATTTGAAACAGTTATTTTTCTATTTTTTGTCAGGTAGTTCATACATTTCTATTTCTTTAGAGTTGGTTTCTGGAGATTTATTTTGTTCTTTTCACTGGGTCATGCTTTGCTGCTTCTTCATATACACTGTGACTTTATCCCCTACCCCAGCAAGACTTGGTTACTTAGAAAAACAGCCACTTCTCCCAGTCTTTATAGACTAGCTTCATACAGGACAAGACCTTTACCGATTAGCCTGAATAGAAATTCTCAGAGCCTCTCACAATTTCTGGGGATATGTCTTCTCTGTGCTTGTGAGTACAATTTCCCAGCTGGAGAGATTTGCCAGTTTCTTTTTGGGGAGCTCAACAATTTTCCCTCAGGTTCTCTGGTCCTGCATTCAGACAGCTGGCTGTATTTTGTACTGAGTGCCCAGGTATCCAAAGTATTCTTGTTCTATCTGTGTCCTCCTTGTGAAGCGAGACAAAAACAGTCCCTTGAACAACCACCCCCGCTCCCCAGAAAAAGTAGAATGTTGGATATATGTTACACTTTTCCTCTTTTCCTTCCAAAGATAAAACTTCCAAGTTGAATATTTTATCCGAGTCATGCTGAATTGTAGCACTGTGAGGGAGGATCCTAGTAGGTAGAATGAAATAGTTTTTCTTAGCTGTTTTAATGCAGCTTTGTGCTCAAACTGTGCCTTGTTTACTGACTAATGGAGTTTTCATTAAGGTATTTTGGCTTGTGTATTTCTATTAAGTTAGTGTTTCTATGAAGGGAACCAGGGATACATCTTCCTTATCTGTCATCTTGCTATGTGATGCTCCTGTCCCATAACATTTTTTGATATCACAGGAGGATTGCCTTGTTTTAAGACATAAATTTGTCTGAACTAAAAGTAGTCAGTTCCCTTGGGCTGATAGATACAGTAAGCATGTTACTGAGCATCTGCCAGTAACCACTGACCAAACAAAGACTTAATCATTAAAAGATCTTGGTGTAGTGAGCTATCAATGTTCTTAAATTATTCCATTCTAGCAAGAAAAATACCAAGATAATTTAATTAGAAATTCATTATTGACAAATATTTAGGTCTGTGGGAAAGCATAAAGCTTTTAAAATCCTCCAAGTTAATGCTAAGTGGCTTATAGGAGAGATTTACAAATCATTCTTATTAAATATTTATTAATATTATATTTATTTTATATATAGTGCATTTATATTATATTATAATGAATAATAATATAATATATATAGCATATTTATATTAAATAAATATATAGTACATTTCAGTTCTGCTTTTCCCTCAGTTATTCATTAATAGGAGGATGCTATGCATGTATTAAAAAAATACCAGATGAGGTAGATTCATATGCCGCAGCAATGACAGTTGCTATGAGGGGTCTGGTCACCAATACTGTTAAAATGAAGGATGTGAACTAAGAAGCTGCAGTAATAATAATAGGAATGTTAGGACAATGAGAAGAGATCACAACAGTAGTTGACATTTAAATTCTAGACTCAACATTATATTCCAGTTTGTCTTCCCTTTGTGTCTCCTCAATTCCTTGGGTATGCCCTCATTCAAATCATATTTAGATCCCAGTTTAAGAAGAACAAGCTTTGACTGTAGTATATCCAGGGTCATACTGGATTTGAGGAATTATTTTCAATAGATTTAGCACCTTCAATTGAGAATAGATTAGCGGCCCCCTGGATACCTAGTCACCTTTTATATTGTGCTTGTGGTCTTTATTGTGTTTTAATCAGGAGTTATCATGCGAATATTCTGAACCAAGGTTAGAATTTTATGTGAAATAATGAGAAAGGGCATGGGAGGAATCGAGTCTGATGAAAATAAAGAATTGAAAAATAGTTAAAATTCAATATAATAACATTAAAATTAAAGCACCTGGATATTCATTCTCCTAAAAATCCACTGACTTTTTCACATCCAGTCATGTGAGCCAAATGTTAGGCTAATGATAGTCTTCCTAATCTGTCACCAGACTATTAAAGACCATATGGGGCAATGACCTTTGTATTTATGCTAATAGCAAATCCTTCCTTGTACAGTCTACCTCATTTTATTACCCTTCACAGATATTGTGTTTTTTCACTAATTGGAGTTTTGTGGCAGCCCTGCATTGAGCAAGTTTACTGGTGCCATTTTTCCAACATTATTTCCTCACTTTATGTCTCTGTGTCACATTTTGGTAACTTTCACAATATTTCCTACTTTTTCTTTATTATTATATTTGTTATGGTGGTCTGTGATCAGTGATCTTTGACATTACTCTTGCAAATAGATTATGACTTGTAGGCTCAGATGATAGCACTTTTTAGCAATAAGGTAGTTTTCAGTGAAGATATATACTTTCTCTTTATACAGGATGCTATTGTTGCACACATAATAGACTACAGTGTGGTGTAAATATAACTTTTATATGCATGGGAAAACAAAAAAAAATAATGTGATCCATTTTATTACAATTTTTTTATTTATTGTGGCAGTCCAAAACTAAATCTACAATACTTCCAAGGCATCCCTGTGTCAGAAAGTATCTGAGGGCTGTGAAAAAGTGCCTCCTTCCCTAGTTTGGCTCTATGTAAACACTTCATTTCAGCTTAAGTACATGCACATAAACAGTTAGATTTTGTTTCACCCAGCCTACCCCCAGAATTATCATTGCATGATCTTCCTTTTTACCTGTGCATCCAGGTAGCACTTTTAGACAGGAAGAGGTCAGTCTTATTACTATCCAATGTTTAATGCTTAACCAAAAGGATAGGGATATTGACATGCCTGATGCAGGACCCCAGTGAATTGAGTAAAAAATAAACAAATGTTAAAAGACTGTGTGCCTGGGATTGTACATCCAACTTTGCCACACACTAGCTATATGTCCTTATGTAAATTATCTGAGATTTCTGTAATTTTATATATCTAAAGTGTAGACTTGGTTTAATGGCATAATATCGAATTTCACAGTAGTGAAATAGACAAGAACAAAGAATGTAGATCATTCTAAATCCCTCCACCCAGAGATAGGACCTGTGAATAATATGTATTTCTTTTCACATTTAGCATCTAAGTCCGTACACAGGCACACAAATAAACACAATAGAATGATGTATCTACACATTTATGACCAACATTTTCTTTTGACATCATATTGTGAATGTCTTTCTTTGATTCCATATACATAATCACCATCACTATTTAATGTATTCAGTAATCTTTCTTAAATATGTTTTCATAATTTATTTAGACAACCCCCATTTATTGAACATTTAGCATGTGTGCTGCATTTTGCTGTTACATATACAGCCTTAGTGAATGCTTTCAGGCAAACTTTGAAAATTTATCTTCATATAATAAGTTCCTAGAATTCAAAATGCTATACCAAAATATATTCATATTTTATTAGAAATTTACCACAGATTACAAACAATCAAAAAGAAAACCAAGAAAAAAGATATGAACCATCATTTCACAAAAGAGGAAATGCTGTAACCAAATAAATATATTAAAAAATTAATTGTTGAACAAATGCAAAGACCACAATGATATACAACTTTGTGCTTATTCAACTGGCAATCTCTTAAAAGTCAGATAATATCAAATGATGAGTAAATTCTACTAGATCTTTTAGATTTTGTCATTGGGAGTTTAAGCTAATGTAATCACTTTGGAAAACAGTTCAACTTTGTATTCTAAAGTTGAATATTTGCATACCTGATGACTCAGCAACTCCACTCCCAAGTAACTAAGGGAATTCTTGCACATGTATAGCAGGATAGTATACACTACTATTCACCGTGATCAAAATTTGGAAACATCTCAAGTACATCATCTGGAGAATTAAAGAATAAACTATGTCATATTCTTCCAATGCATGTCAATATGAGTGACATGCAAAAATATAGCTGATTATTGGTAATATAATAGTATATGGAAAAAATAAAATTTTACTACTAAAGAACAAAATAACTAAAATTAGTTCCCTACTTACATGTTTATATGTATATATATGAGCAATATAATAATTATATAAATAATTATAATATTTATAAAGAAGGCAATAGAATGATTCACATGGGATTTAGATTCAAGGAAGAAGGACAATGTAAACACACAAAGAGAGACACACACAACAGGACAGAGTATACCAAAAGAATCCCACCAGCAAGAATATAAGAACACCTGTTTCACTAGACTGTAGAAATCCCCAAGAAATTACACTTTTTCCCTAATGTTTCCCAAGTTGATGATTTAAAAAGATATTCACTGGTATTTTTATTTGCCTTTATCATTCACTAGTTACTCTGAACATTGTTTCAAATGTTAATTTAAATGAGGGAGTGAGGCTACTGATAATTAGAACAGTATTAATATGAGAAAAGATCTGTGTTTGTGCTTTGTGCTCATTATTGTCTCAAGAATTTTAGGAAGTGAAATCATTCTTCTTTTCACAAATAATGAAATTTGGAGTGTAAAATGGCCCAAGGTCTAATGGCTAATGTGGCTACCCCAGGATACTGTCTGACTCTAAAATGTGAACACATGAAGACTAGGCCATGCTGCCTCACCATTTCTACAGTTTTATTTCACTATTACAACATGAGAGTGATGGAAATTGTTGGCTGTGAAATTCCTATCAAGGGGATACTATGTCACAAAAGCCCTGGAGGACAATAACAGTGGTTCATAAATAAAATAGATGGAATTAAGATAGTTAGGAGGATGAGGAGTGGCAGAGAACTGTTAAAGTTAGCACAATTCTTTTCCGTGGGCCAGTTATATATTTTGAATAATTTAATAGCATTGAATCATAGGGAAATGTGAAAACAAGCCCACAGCAAGGAGATAGTGACTTCCATTACAGATGAGAACATTTGAAAAATGATTTGCAGATACAGGAAAAAAAAAAAAACAACAACCCAAACTCTGGAAATAGGTGCCTGGTAGAGTAGTTCAAAAGACACATTGTCCTGCTGAGCCATAGCCTTATGGTAATATTTCTCCAAGTTGGGTTTGGTACCCATTAATGACCCATGAATTTGAAGAGTTAGGGGTGCTTACATGTCAACGTGTGAGAGCAAGAGTCATGTGCCACCAGAAAGGGCATGGGAGTCCTGGGAGCAAGTGGGAGAGATCATGCCCTCACGTGCCTCTCAGGGCCTCCGTGCGTCCATCTTTAAGAAGAGCTTTGGATCATCCCCGTACACCAGCCCCAAGCATCCTGCATCCTGCATCGAACATAGACAGGATGCTTGGGGCTGGTGTACGGGGATGATCCAGAGAGACGTTGTGGGGTGGGAGGTGGGAGGGGGATTCAGGATTGGGAGCTTGTGTACACCTGTGATGGATTTATGTCGATGTATGGCAAAGCCAATAGNCAAGCATCCTGCATCCTGCATCGAACATAGACAGGATGCTTGGGGCTGGTGTACGGGGATGATCCAGAGAGACGTTGTGGGGTGGGAGGTGGGAGGGGGATTCAGGATTGGGAGCTTGTGTACACCTGTGATGGATTTATGTCGATGTATGGCAAAGTCAATAGAGTATTGTAAAGTCAAATTTAAAAAATAATTAAAAAAAATAAAATTAAAAAAAAAGAAGAGCTTTATACACAGTCCCTTTCTAGACCTCAAATCCTATGATCTGTATATTTGCATCTGAATGGCAGAAAACAATACTTTTTCCTGTTAACACAGGAAGTATCCTCTAGCTGTCAGAAAACAATCAATTGTAGTGGACACAACTTCAAATAGAAAACAAGGATTAATTAAGTATCTATAGCATTGGTCTGAAGCTCTGCAGACATTTTTACAAATGAATATCTTTCATTGGTGTGAGAAGACCCTACTCCTGCAGCGTAGCAGGAGTGACCATTAAAAATATCTTTCATTGGTGTGAGAAGACCCTACTCCTGCAGCGTAGCAGGAGTGACCATTAAATTTAACTGAAATGACATGGAAATCCATTGTCACAAGGATTCTCCCATGCCAATCGGTACACCCTCCTCTACTCCTCGCCAACTTGCAGTTGAAAGCAAGTTAGAAAGGCTCTTAGGTATTATGCAGGTAGAAATGGTAGTCTGTGGAGTTGGTCTTTTATAAACAAATTCAAGGAAATGATTGTGAAGGTAAAAATTCAGTAAATGAGGAAAAATAAGAAACTAAAGTGTTTACTGTAGATTGCCAAGTAGTAGCTTTGTGGTCAAGTTAAGCCTGCAATTTTTTAATTTAATGGGGATTCTCTATTCTTTGCCTTTGAGAAGTATGTGTCTGGGGGGCAGAGGGAGGAGAATGGTGCAGAGAGAGGTCATTTGGAGTGGGGGTGGTATATACTGTGTGAGCCACCTTTGGACTTGAGTCTAAGGGGACATACCAGTGAAGATGAAATGACCCTGGGAGTCACGTTCACCCTAATGGTACTGAAGTAATTGGCTGCTCATTTAAGCAGGGTCTAAAGAGAGAGTTTGGCTGGTTTGCGGGGGATCTGGGTCCTGGAACTTTATTGGGTACTTATTACTTATTTTTTCAGTAACTGGGAATAAGTCACAGGAGAGAAAAGAAGGAATTTCATTTCAATCACCGTGGAGGAGAGCCTTTGTTTTTCTGCTCTTTGTCTATTGAATAAAATTCAACCCTGTCAGGCTTCATATCACAGACTTGACAAGATCACTCCATGTCTAGATGGACAGAGGGAGGTATTCCTCCTTTTTCTGACCCTTTCTAGTTCAAGTTCCTATTCCTCCATCTGCCTTATTTCTCTCTGACTTTTTCTCCCAGAAAGAGAAACTTAAAAACTAAGGATACAAAGGATTATTGATTGGATCATAGGAGAGATTTTTGTGTTAAAATCTAATGGTGGCAGAGCAAGATAATGGAAAACCTGATTACCTGGAGGGAAAGCTTTAAGAACTCTGTGGTGCTGAGCCTCAAACAAACCCTATAACTTCTGGATCCATAGAGAAAAAGAAAAAAAAAAAAAAAAACTCATCAAGAGTAGAGAGAGGACTGAATGATTCATCAACAAAGTGCTGAATGAACCAATATATTCTGTTCCATTCTTAGGCAAGTTATAGCTATAATAGAGCTGATTACAAGTTCCTAGACAGCCATAGAGAGTGGTAGCATCATGTCATGTTACACAGGTCTTTTCTATTAGATATTGAGTATCCACAGGATACATAAAGAAAGGGGAACTGCAAGGGTACTCAACAACAGCAACAAGAAAATTAAAAACTTAAGAAGGACATGTGAAATCCCATACAAAGTTGTGCTTTAACAAAGCGGGAATAAATGTTGAGAAGATCAAAATTGGAATAGCTCGAGAGTCAGGCATTCCATAGGACAAGATTTCCTCATTGACTTGAACTTAAAGCTGAATTCTGCATAGAAAGAAGGGCATGTTGTAGCAAAAAGGAGGAAAAAACCACAAGGGATAAAAATGAGCAAGTGTGAGAAGAGAGAGATAGGAACAGGTAAATCTTGTTTAAAAAAACATAATAGTAATTTTGGGTGGTCTAGAGAAATCATGTTGAATTGTACTAGCAGATGTGATTGGTAAACAGTAAGCCCGATGCTGAAGAGGTTTCAAAAGCAGAGGCGGAAACTTCTGGAGTTAATATGCAGTAGAATATATCTGTTTTTATATATCTGTTGGTTGTCTTGATAAACACCCAGCTGGAGAACTTTGTTACAGAAGTTACATATTGGAGAAGAAAGTAAGATCGTTACTGTAATCTAAGTTGGGTCATCATCAGGGAAAAAAGTGAAACCTCAAAAATGTCTGCAGAGAGTGCTAATTTGGAGTGCTTCTAATACAGGATTGTATTGGCTCCTGCCTCCCAAAGCAGTTGTGATTTGGAGAGTCATAAGTAATTTTGCTTTTTGTAGGGTGTTTTTGGAAACCTTTACTTTATGGTCATACTTAGATCAATTTTACTATAAAGGAGGATTCCAAACTCTTTAACAACAGTATGTAGTATAATAGGCAGTGGCATCACTCAAAATTATTTTCATGAACCTGGCTCCAATCTAGCCTTCCCTGGTGGCTCAGACAGTAAAGAATCTGCCTGAAATTTGAGAGACTCAGGTTTGATCCCTGGGTCAGGAAGATCCCCTGGAGAATGGAATGGCAACCGACTCCAGTATTCTTGTTTGGAGAATTCCATAGACAGAGGAGCCTGGCCGGCTACAATCCAGGCATCTCATGTAAGAATATAGCCCAGAACTTTAATGCTTTAGCTTTCTAAGATTTCTTTTAAAATATTTATCATAAAAGTTATTGTATGCCTTTCCTATTTTTATTCTTCCTTTTTCACTGCATTTCCAACAGTAAATAATTCCAGATTGGTCTTAGTAAAATAAATAATACAAAATGAAATTTATTATGACAACATTTTTATTTTACTAGCTTTTATGTATGTTTCATGAATATCAAAATTAAATCATATCCCAAATTTGGTCTACGAAAACTTTACTTAGTAGTATCAGTTACAATTTACCTGTCTGCTGGCCTGCAAATATAATGTGAAATGTGAAATCCAATCTTAGGGTAAGGATCTTCCCATCTCACCACAGAGGATTTGTTTTTTGTTTTTTTAATCATTATTAGTGTCTGTGGTTTGAAAAATAATTTTTCAAAGGTTGAGTTTATCTCAGAGTATCCACAAAGAATCAAACTTTGAACAGTACTTTTTTTTTTTTTTCACTTTTTCAATGAGTTCTAGCCTTAAAAATTGTTATTTTGAGCTAAAGTCACTGGGGTGCTTCTATAAGGAAAATATTATCCATTTAAGCCAACATGGACCAGGGTGTACTCTGCTGTTCTGAAATAAAAATAGTTTTCTTTGTGTTGGGCCTCATATTACGTATTTTAACTTTTGACTTATTATCTCAGTCATGTCGGAATGAAAAATGAATCTCTCTAGGGACTTCCATTATGTCAGATTGAAAAATCATCTCTCTTGACTGCTTGGGGCAACTGTGTGTTCAAAGCCCTCTTGCCTCATTTCTCACAATGCTCTGTATGGCTACACCATCATCCCATTTTCAGGCCCATTTCCATTGCTGATGACAAATCTCACATTCAGGGGTCAGACCAGTTCCATGTGTATGCACTAATCCCCAAGCAATTGGCAATGATTTATTCATAAGTTTGATTTACTTAATATATTCCCATTACCTAAAGCTATCTATTCCCTAAAATGTGATATATGTTGGTATGCTTATGGAGCTGTAAAGTAGAATTATTTTTTTGCCACATACACATACACAGTGGGCTGGGGCAAAAGTCATATAGGGAAAGAAAGGTTTTTGTTTAAGGACTATATTGGTAATTCCTTGAAGGAAACTGCATGAGCCTTCTAGTCTGTGCATTACTTAATCTTAGTGTTAGGAAAGTGTTGGCTTATTCTTTGGAGGACCATAGTGCTCTTCGTAGGAGACCTGGGAGAAGTTCAGTGTCTGGGATCTAGCTTAGACCCTCTTGAAACCATATGAGAAATGATTTTGTGATGTCTTTTGTACCAACAATCTTCCTCAGTGTCCCCATCGCCTTGTCATCTTTCTTGTTCTCTTCATTCCCTTGACTACTCATGATGAGAGTCAGGAAGACAGGAAGGTGTGTGAGAATTTTTTTTTTTTTTTAAATCTGCCTGTCTCATTCCTCCCATTCAGAACATCCAAGGCACTAAAAATAGAGAGTGTGCTTTAGGTGGCCTGGCCTACAGTTGCCACTCTTGAGATCCTTTTCATCCCCTGAGGCCTTCCTCACATCTCCTATGCCCTCCTGATCACTCGAGCCAGAATGGTGGTCCTCTCCCATGGCCCTCTGATAGCACTTTCTTTGGATTGTTCACATGGGCCTGGCACCATTCTGCTTTGTGAGTGTATGTGTACTAGTTTCTTAGTTGTGTCTGATTCTTTGTGGACCCATGGACTGTAGCCCGTCAGACTCCTCTACCCTCCAGGCTCCTTTTTCCATGGAATTCTCCAGGCAAGAATCCTGGAGTGGTGTGCTATTTCCTACTCCAGGGGTTCTTTCTGATCCAGGGATCAAACCCGTGTCTCTTGAATCTCCTACATTAGCAGGTGGATTCTTTACCACTTTGTAGTATAGCTATTTGTCTACAGATCCCCATGGGTTTTCCTAGATCATCAAACCTTAAGAACTTGTGCAATGTCATACCCCGAATGGCACCTATATTGTAGCTTTGTACCTACTGCTGTTTGTTTTCACAAAAGCTGTGCACTGATTGAATATATTGGGAGAGTTCAGGAAAGCAGTGATAAATTAATGAGATTGTTAAACAGGAAAATTTCAGTACTGTGTCTGTGTGATGGAATGCTCATCAAAGTGTAATGATTCATTTTTTAATTTGAAATAAAAGTGGTGTATATGTTTAAAGGGCATTTTAGCTGGTAAAAAGTCAGTGAGGCATTAAACATTATAGTGTACCTTATTACTGAAAATTGGCATTTCTGTTTAAATGGCACTCTATAAAACTAGATTTTTCAATAATATTAGGTGAACACAATATTCAATAAGTTGAATTTGAGATTCTTTAGAAAGGAGGATAAATAGTAGAACAAAGTAGAAAATTCCAAACTAAAAGTGTTAACTATTGATTTAAAATTAAGTTTCAATGACAAGAAACTGAGGGCTGTAAGCAAGGAAATTATAAGCATTCATTTTTCTCCTGAGTTGCTCATGTAGATTTCGTTTCATTTTGATTAATTCTTGGAGTTTATCTAACCAAAATATACTCTTTTATATATGAAAACAAATATTTGAGACATATAGATGCTAAATGCCTAATATGCCAAAACATGAGAGACAGGAAAATAGGAAGATGCCTGGGATCAAAAGTCCTATGATGTGAAAAAAACAGAAAGCACAAACCTCGACCATTTCTTCACTTGCATGTGGATAAATACATTTATATTTTTTTTCTATACAGCTATGATATAGGTGAGAACAAATAAGTAATTGGCAAAACAAAATAAAATCCCATTTCCAAGTACTCTTTTATTAAGGCACACATTTATAATATGTTTTTAATATAACTATCTACTGACATTACCAAGTACAGAAGATGAGGTTATAGTTTTCATGAATTTGCTCTCACCCCCAGTCCTGCCTCAGGACACCAGGCTTATGGTGACAGATCTTGGAGTGAGAGCAGAGTGATAGGTCAGTAACATGTCCAGCCACTTCCTAACCAATACTATCTCCTTCAAGACTTGAAGAATTGTATCTATCAAAAGAAAGCAGATTCCAGGAACTTCCCTGATGGTCCAGTGACTAAGAATCAGCACTTTCAATGCAGGGGAGCCAAATAAATTAATTAATATTTTTAAAAAGAAAATATATTTCAGAATGGTACATTATCAAGAGCTTGCTGCTGCTACTGCTGCTAAGTCGCTTCAGTCGTGTCCGACTCTGTGCGACCCAACAGACGGCAGCCCATTGGGCTCCGTCATCCCTGGGATTCTCCAGGCAAGAACACTGGAGTGGGTTGCCATTTCCTTCTCCAATGCATGAAAGTGAAAAGTGAAAGTGAAGTCGCTCAGTCGTGTCTGACTCAGCGACCCCATGGACTGCAGCCTACCAGGCTCCTCCATCCATGGGAGTTTCCAGGCAAGAGTACTGGAGTGGGATGCCATTATCAAGAGCTTGAACTTCTTAAAATATTAATTTAGTAACACTTTGAGAAAAAAAAAAATGAACCCATGTAATCAGTGGCTGAAGCCCTTAATGGGGTGAAAAAACACCCAAAACTTGTCTTTGCATCTTCCTCTTCTCTTCTACTATGTGATATTTCATCAACCATGGCACAGAACACATTCATTACGTGTGTGTGTGTGTGTGTGTGTGTGTGTGTGTGTGTGTATTTCACTTAATAAAACCCAGGGACAGGCTTTTATGCATATTCATGGGCACTTGATTAATAATTGATGAGAAGGCCTGGGGCAGGTGGTTGAGAATGAAAAACATTTAGCAGGAAGCAGAGTGGAGGAAGATCTCACGCCAGCCCCAGTCCCATAGGGAAGGGAAGCAGAGCGAAGGAGGAAGAGGAGGCGGGGGCAAACACTGCTCCGTATGTCATCAGTGCCGTGTAATTTCCTTGATTTACATATTTAATTGCTTCCTGCCTTTAGCAGTGGGGCTCTAGGATTCTGACACACTTTCTGAGAAATTTGCCTGAGTGCTGGAGTGGCTGTGTGGTGTGTGGGGGAGAAGCTGAACCCAAGCCTTACTATTTGTCCTCTGGACCTGGACAAGGGTCATTACTGTTAGTTCCTGCACCACCAGTGGGTTCTGTCAATAGGTTTACTCCCAGGACAGGGTTCTCATGGAAAAGACATTATTATGATAATAAAAGCTAGACTGGTATCTCGGAGACTATGAATTTCATAATTAATTAAAAGATATTTACCCTAATGTCATATTAAATCACAGTTCCTTGCATTTATACAGGTATTTATGGTTTACAGAATGCTTCCACTTAATCTTCATAACATATCTCTGATGTAGGCATTATGATTTCCTTTTTTCATATGAAAAGAACTTAGAGATAAAGAGGTAAGTGATTTGTCCAAATCTTCTGTAAGGTACAAGCCAAGTTTGGAACACAGTCTCTCTGTTTCTACCCTGCACATGGTTCAAATGTCAGGATTCAGGCCGTACTAGATACTATTATGTCTGGCTGAACACATCTAAAGACCTTAGCTTGAATTTGCAATGATATTATATCAGAGTTTGAAGTATTGGGCAGCCTTTTTGAGTCAGGTGAAATACAAAACTTGAAAGTGCCACATAATTAGTCACAATGACTGCAAGGAGATCCAACCAGTCCATTCTGAAGGAGATTGGCCCTGGGATTTCTTTGGAAGGAATGATGTGAAAGCTGAAACTCCAGTACTTTGATCACCTCATGCGAAGAGTTGACTCATTGGAAAAGACTCTGATGCTGGGAGGGATTGGGGACAAGAGGAGAAGGGGATGACAGAGGATGAGATTGCTGGATGGCATCACTGACTTGATGGACGTGACTCTGCGTGAACTCCGGGAGTTGGTGATGGACAGGGAGGCCTGGTGTGCTGCGATTCATGGGGTCGCAGAGAGTCAGACACGACTGAGCAACTGAACTGAACTGAGCAATGATGGTTACATTATTTTAAAATCCCAATCAAAACCTATGAACTCTTACAAGTCAACCAGATATTAGAGGAGCTGAGCACCTTCATTCTCTTGACATCTCCCAAAATCCTAAATTTTACAAGGAGAGTCATTAATCCTCTTTGTTTTCAGAAATGTATTTGAGTGACTGCTTAGTAGAGTCAAGTTACTGACTATGACACAGAAAGGGAAGATACAAACTGGGCATGGTACAAATGCCTGTGAATGAGAAGTGGCAGAAGAATTTGAGTTATCAGAACGTTTATTTTCATTATTATGATCATATCAGTCGTAAGCAGCACACTGTATTTTGTGTTTTTCTAAATATCATAGCTATGATTTCATGTGGAATGTGCAAGTAGGCCATGCCACTGTTAATTTATCATCATGATTTTTCCAATGCAAGAGATAACCCTTTATTTGTGAGCTAGCTATTCAAAAGCAAAGTGATATTTAAAAAAAACAATGGCATTTCTGGCCACTCTATTTCATTTTCTGTTGTGGAGGCAATAATAAATAATAAATGAGCAGCTGATGCATATTTTAACAGAAATGAATCATTGCATAAATGTTAACTACTTATTTATTAATTCTTAACTACTGTATATAGTATTTAATGACAAGTACTAAAACAAGTGATTTTTTTTTCTCTCTCTTCCCTTGATATGCTCAAAGCAGCAAGGAAGTTGCATCCAAATTTCCCAGTTGTTAGGACCCTACATGATCCTGTCAAGCATCATTGCATGAAGCTTTTATTTGACTGTTTCCCATTCGGTAATGAGTTGAATATATTTTTAATTTCTGAAGGATGTGAATGAAAGTCAGTGTAGCAAAATCCTGATTTTATGTAATTTCTTCCAATCTCAAGTTCCATTTTTTAGGTAACTTCATCAAATCTCTGGTTTTAGGTTTGAATGAATCCCTTAATCCAACTGTCCAGCTGTGCATTTAGTAATCATGTCATTACTGACTTCCTATTCTCTCCTAATGACTGTGGAGCCTACGTATATGTGCCATTCCAGGTAGGACTGGCCTTTCTTTTCCTTTCTTCCTTTTTTTTAATCTTCAAGGTTCTGGATTTATTTCTTCTTTTCTTACACATTATAATTGCATAATGTAAATGCAAACTTTGATTCAAGGTGAAAAGTTAGCAATGAGAAAATTCCAGCAGAAAACAAACCTTCCTTTGATGACACCTGTTTCAAGAACAGTTGATCAACTCCAGGGACCTGGTCTAGAGTTATATTTTAAAGTGACACTCTGAGCCTTTGCAAAGCATTTTCCCAACCTTCTGCTGCTGAGCACCTTGTGTTTTGATGTCATTAAAGCCCACTCTGGTGTCCCTCCTTCCATCATACCTATTTGCCCAGTTCTTCCAGTGGTGGCATAGTAAACCACAATCCATTACTATCATCTTCACTTGAAACTTTGGTATCTGTAAGTTTCTCTCAACTTCTGAAGCATGCTATTAATGTAACTTGAAAGTTTTCATTGTAGTAATTTTTTTTTTCCTTTTTTCCCAAGATAATTTGAACAATACTTTTCTCTCACCATGACCATATTTATCCTTTCCTTAGATACTAATGGTTCAATGGTAGCCTCCAGCTTCCTAGAGTTTTACCCTTTACCACTCCATCTGGGCTGCATGATGTTCCCTGGTATAGATATTCCACAGACAAACCATAGTGTCACAGAATTATATAAGCCAGTGATTGCTAAACATCACTATTCATTAGAATTATATTATATGCCTTTGAAAAGGAAAATTCCTTGTGACTTCTCATAGAATTTTAGATGCAGGGTGTGTAAATATGAGTTTCAAGCATCTCTAATTTTATGGAACTCCCAGGGTGATGTTGAAATATGAATGAATTTCAGATCCACTGTCCCAAATGGCTATCATTTTGTGTTTTTTCCTAGATTATATTACAGACTTTCATCTTCTCTAATTGAATTTATAAGATACTTCTGTTTTCTCCATTTATTAATTTATCTGAAGATATTTAAAAGATGCTTACTCCTTGGAAGAAAAGTTGTGACCAACCTAGATAGCATATTCAAAAGCAACATTACTTGGCCGACGAAGGTCCGTCTAGTCAAGGCTATGGTTTTTCCAGTAGTCATGTATGGATTTGAGAGTTGGACTGTGAAGAAGGCTGAGTGCTGAAGAATTGATGCTTTTGAACTGTGGTGTTGGAGAAGACTCTCGAGAGTCCCTTGGACTGCAAGGAGATCCAACCAGTCCATTCTGAAGGAGATCAACCTTGGGATTTCTTTGGAAGGAATGATGCTAAAGCTGAAACTCCAGTACTTCGGCCACCTCATGCGAAGAGTTGACTCCTTGGAGAAGACTCTGATGCTGGGAGGGATTGGGGGCAGGAGGAGAAGAGGATGACTGAGGATGAGATGCATCACTGACTCGATGGACATGAATCTGAGTGAACTCCAGGAGTTGGTGATGGACAGGGAAGCCTGGCATGCTGTGATTCATGGGGTTGCAAAAAGTTGGACACGACTGAGCGACTGAACTGAACTGAACTGGACATATTCAATTATTTATTTTTATTTGATAGAATTCTTTGCTAACAAATATAAACAATTATTGGACCCATCTATGCTTTCAGACCAAGTAAGAATATTTATAGTTCTTGAGCAAGAAGAAGAGGAGAAATTTTATGCTTAATTTATTTAGAGAATATAAAAATTCAGTATTTATGAACTAGTGACATAAGTTATCTCAGTGAAAGACTCTGAGGCTAGGAATAAGTAGGAACTGAATGTCCCTGTAATAGCAACAGGCAAGAAGTGAAGCAAGATAATAAAAGGGTCAAAGAAACTGGTGTGAAATAATTGTAGTGCACTATTAGTTGGGTTTTCCAAATGAATATGGGAAATCCCAACTAGGCAGTGGAGACTATGGTAGGGTGTCCATCTTCAGATGCACAACAGACTTTCATCTTACATTTACTCAACAATCGCACCTTCATTCTTTGTATTGGGACATAAAATACATTTCCACCTGTATCATAGAAACTGCTCATTTACAAGATTAAAGAAAGAGTAAATACATGTCATCATCATTAAACTACAAAAAGGAATTCAGCTTTCCACAACCAAGAAGAGTATTTCTTTCTTGTCTGAATATAATTGAAGCTAAGGCAAGACATGACTATATTGAGCCTACAGAGAGAGCAAAATAGGGTTTAGAGATAAGACCCATGTGAAGTGAAATCGCTCAGTGTGTCCGACTCTTTGGAACCCCATGGACTGTAGCCCACCAGCCTCCTCCCTCCATGGGATTCTCCAAGCAAGAGTACTGGAGTGGGTTGCCATTTCCTTCTCCAGGGGATCTTCCCAACCCAGGGATCTAACCCAGGTCTCCCGCATTCCAGGCAGACGCTTTAACCTCTGAGTAACCAGGAAAGGGCCAAGTAATGTACTAATGCTGTTGAATGTGCTGGCTTTCACATGAAAAAGACTCTCAAGGATGTAATCTAAGCCACCACTTAGCAGTGTATCATGTCCATAGAACTCTGTGACACTGTATGTAGGATTAAATTTGGGAGTTATTTGCATCTTGATCTAACCAGATGAACAAACAATATATACTCTCTATCATTTACATAGCAGTCCCAAGACTCCTAAGTGGTATACAAGGCAATAGGGTCCGTAAGAAATGCTTTCTTTCTGTGATTCTTATCAGGAGCTCTGAGTTAAGGTTAAGTAAGGGTTGGCAAGGAAAATGAAGTGCGAAGGGAATAGTCTAAAGCTAAGAGATTGAGAGGTAATCTAGGATCAGTAGGCCAGTACGCGCTGTCTTATGCTAGTAATTTGCCCTACTATGCCTTGTTACTTTCACTATCTTCTCACCCTTGCACTTCTGGTGGGATGTCTCCAGATTTCCTCTGGCAATCTGTGCCCCCACCCTATTTGCCTTCTTTAATGGAAGCTTCATTTTTATAGTGATATCATGTTTATTTGGCATTATTTAACTTATATGCAGAGTACATCATGAGAAATGCTGGGCTGGAGGAAGCAGAAGCGGGAATCAAGATTGCCAGGAGAAATATCAATAACCTCAGATATGCAGATGACACCACCCTTATGGTAGAAAGTTCAACACTAAAATCATGGCATCTGGTCGCATCACTTCATGGGAAATAGGTGGGGGAAACAGTAGAAACAGTGTCAGACTTTATTTTGGGGTGCTCCAAAGTCACTGCAGATGGTGACTTCTGCCACAAAATTAAAAGATGCTTACTCCTTGGAAGTAAAGTTATGACCAACCTAGATAGCCTATTCAAAAGCAGAGATATTACTTTGCCAACAAAGGTCCATCTAGTCAAGGCTATGGTTTTTCCTGTGCTCATGTATGGATGTGAGAGTTGGATTGTGAAGAAGGTTGAGCACTGAAGAATTGATGCTTTTGAACTGTGGTGTTGGAGAGGACTCTTCAGAGTCCTTTGGACTGCAAGGAGATTCAACTAGTCCATTCTGAAGGAGATCAACCCTGTGATTTCGTTGGAAGGAATGATGCTAAAACTGAAACTCCAATGCTTTGGCCAGCTCATGCAAAGTGTTGACTCATTGGAAAAGACCCTGATGCTGGGAGGGATTGGGGGTGGGAGAAGAAGGGATCGACAGAGGATGAGGTGGCTGTATGGCATCACCGACTTGATGGACATGAGTTTGTGTGTATTACAGGAGTTGGTGATAGACAGGGAGGCCTGGCGTGCTGCAGTTCATGGGGTCACAAAGAGTCGGACACGACTGAGTGACTGAACTGATCTGAACTGAAGATGATGTAATAGGATGTCTTTAGTATATAAATGTAAACTAGGTATGTTTCCTTCATTAGTTAATTTCTTAATCTAATAGAGGTGATATGTTTAATCAAACCATGCATACTTTCTCTTCCATATCCTCTTTTTATTCATTTAACAAGTAGTTATTAATTGCATTTTCTGGGCTCATCCACTTGTGAACAAATGCAATAACTAGTCCAGTGCGTCACACACCTATTTGAGAAGGAAACACCTGAGGACATGATTGCTAATAGTAATGGAAAACCGATGAGTTCTCAGTGGAACTATGTCAAACATGAGTGCAGAAGGAGATCTTTGTGTGGTAGCAGGGACAGACAAAATTAAAACTCCTCAACTGCTTCCCATAGACAGATGCCTAATTAGCTTGAACAAAGCTCCAACCAGTGGAATAACAAGCCAAGTCCAGTTAAACTTTTGTAACATAGATTTCTCCTTCATTAACATACGGTTTTAACTAAACGAGCAAGCTAAAGTAGCCCAAATGATGAAACCCATAGTACAACAGTCCTGTGAACCCTGAACATTGTGATGGTTAATAACTGGGGCTCTGGAGCCTACCTGCCTGGGTCTGAATCCTGTTGCCAACATTTCCTCTACATGTGACCTTAGGCAAATTTCTACCTGCTTCAGGTTTCCTCATGGGTAAAATTGGGATAATAGTGGTACACATTGCATTAGGTTTCTGTGAGTACAAGTGCAAGAACTGGCAACCCATTTTAGTATTCTTGCTAAATTGGACAATCCAGTGGACAGAGAGAGGAGCCTGGCAGCCTACACAGTCCATAGGGTCGTGAAGAGTCTAACATGACTGAAGCAACTTAGCACGTATGCATGCATATGGTCAGAGCTTAGGACTTTCTCCTCCTCGTCTACATCCCATGTAACAGAGCCTTTCAGAAACTATGGGAGGAAAAAAAGAAAGGCAAGGATTGTGTGGCTTGTGCACGCTGCTCCCCACAGTGTTTAATAATGAAGGCAATAAATAATACTTGTTTGAGGAGTGATCAACAGAGTTCTCTAAACAGTTGCATATTTGTTATATTGTGTCAAATTAAATATATGAGCATGTGCCCATAGCAATGTGTGACACAAAAAGAGTTGTGACCTTTAAAAAAAAAAGGATAATGAAGTGAGATTAGCATTGGTGGAAGGTGCTAGTTTGACTGCCCTCGAGGCTGAAATTCTTTAACTGGAGAGTAAAAATAGTATGGCAGCCACAGCAGCTGCAGAAACCTCCCGACAAATTGCCTCCTCGGCAGAGAAGGAGTACAAGAGAGAAATGAATTTTCTGAAAGTTGAAGATTCTGCTCAGATGAACACTCACATATTTTGTTTGGTATGAAATAGATTTAATAGTATTTTACTTGACAGTGTTTTTTAAAAATCACTTGCTATTTTATTATCATCAGCGACATGAAGTGGTATTTATTGGATACTCAGGTTGTCAGAGTGCCATATTCAGAACCACGGGATGTGTTTATCTGCCCATTCTAGGAATGCACAAACTAAAAAAAAAAAAAAAAANGAACACTTTTGACCTTAATGCATCAGGCAGCCGCTGCATGAATGCAAGTGAAAGAAATCTCAGGATGAAACCAGCTCTGCCTAGGACAGAGCAGATAGACAGCACTCATAAACTAAAGGTAGAGTGGGGCTAGGGACTGACCAGCCCTACCTCTGCATGTCCAAACTCTGGACGTCCTCTCAGTAAGCCAGGTTGAGTTGGATTTTTCTATTGCACATATGGCTCTTTGCAAAAGCTCACTCCTGAGCAGAAGTTTTAGATAAGTGGGAAAAGGCTTAAGAGGACTCCTACTACTACATTGGTTCTGGTGTTTATCCAGGACTTCTACTATTTGTTAGGTTTATGCAAATGTAATTATGGTTTCAGACCATGAATTTTAAATCATTATAACTGACCTCAAGCGCATCTTTATTAGTCAAAATAAGAACCATTACAATTAACACATTTTGCCAATGAGAAAGATGTTTGTTTGTTTCTTAGCATAAAAATCCATGCTTCAGAATTCGACAAACTCTTGGAAAAGAGTTTCTGCCTCCTGCTGTTTGTGGAAGCATTTTCCCTGTAAAAGTTGTTGAGATGCTTGAAGAAGTGGTAGTTGGTTGGTGAGAGGTCAGGTGAATGTGGTGGATGAGGCAAAACTGTGTAGCCCAATTCATTCAACTTTTGAAATGTTGGTTTTGTGATGTGTGGTCGGGCATTGTCTTGGAAAAGAATTGGGCCCATTGTGCTGACCAATGCCAGCTGCAGGCTTTGCAGTTTTTGGTGCATCTCACTGATTTGCTGAGTGTACTTCTCAGATGTGATAGTTTTGCTAGAATTCAGAAAGCTGTACTGGATCAGATTGGCAGCAGACCACCGAACAGTGACCCTGACCTTCTTTTGGTGCAAGTGTGGCTTTGAGAAGTGCTTTGGAGCTTCTTCTTGGTCAAACCACTGAGCTGATCATCACTGATTATCGTATAAAACCCACTTTTCATCACACCTCGTAATCTGATCAAGAAACAGCTCATTGTTGTTGCGTAGAATAAGAGAAGACAACATTTCAAAACAATGAAATTTTGGTTTTTGGTCAGCTCATAAGGCACCCACTTACTGAGCTTTTTCACCTTTCCAGTTTGCTTCAAATGCCAATTGACCTTAGAATGGTTGAGTTCTTTGGCAACTTCTCATGCGGTTGTAAGAGGATCAGCTTCAATGGTGCTTTCAGGTGGTCTGTCAACTTCCGATGACTGGCCATTGCACTCCTCATCTTCAAGGCTCTCATCTCCTTTGCAAAACTTCCTGAACCACCACTGCACTCTAGGTTCATTAGTAGTTCCTGGGACAAACACGTTGTGGATGTTGCGAGTTGTCTCGCTGCTTCACGACCCATTTTGAATGAAAATAAGAAAATTGTTCAAATTTGCTTTTTGTCTAACATTATTTGCATAGTCTAAAATAAATATAAAATACACAGCAAGTATTGTCATTAGCCAAAAAAAAAAACCCCCCGCAAGAAATTCACATTAAAATGATGTATAACACTCATTAAGACTGTATTCCTATATCAAATTGCAAAGTTCAACAGTGCAAAACCACAATTACTTTTGCACCAACCTACTAAAGAGCCTCTTGATGAAAGTGAAAGAGGAGAGTGAAAAAGTTGGCTTAAAACTCAACATTCAGGAACTAAGATCATGGCATCTGGTCCCATCACTTCATGGCAAATAGGTGGGGGAACAATAGAAACAGTGACAGACTTTATTTTGTGGGGCTCCAGAATCACAGTAGATCGTGACTGCAGCCATGAAATTAAAAGACGCTTAGTCCTTGGAAGGAAATTTATGAGACAGCATATTATGGAGAAGGCAATGGCACCCCACTCCAGTACTCTTGCCTGGAAAATTCCATGGATGGAGGAGCCTGGAAGGCTACAGTCCATGGGGTCGCTGAGGGTCGGACATGACTGAATTACTTCACTTTCACTTTTCATTTTCATGCATTGGAGAAGGAAATGGCAACCCACTCCAGTGTTCCTGCCTGGAAAATCCCAGGGATGACAGAGCCTGGTGGGTTGCCATCTATGGGATCACACAGAGTCAGACATGACTGAAGTGACTTAGCAGCAGCAGCAGCAGACAGCATATTAAAAAGCAGAGACATTCCTTTGCTAACAATGATCTGTCTAGTCAAAGCTATGTTTTTTCCCAGTATTCATGTATGGATGTGAGAGTTGGACTATAAAGAAAGCCGAGCACCGAAGAATTGATGCTTTTGAACTGTGGTCTTGGAGAAGACTCTTGAGAGTCCCTTGGACTGCAAGGAGATCCAACCAATCCATCCTAAAGGAGATCAGTCCTGAGAGTTCATGGGAAGGACTGATGCTGAAACTCCAGTACTTTGGCCACCTGATGCAAAGAACTGACTCATTGGAAAAGACCCTGATGCTGGGAAGGATTGAAGATGAGAGGAGAAGGGGATGACAGAGGATGAGATGGTTGGATGGCATCACCAACTAGATGGATATGAGTTTAAGTAAACTTTGGGAGTTGGTGATGGACAGGGAAGCCTCGCGTGCTGTATTCCATGGGGTCACAAAGAGTCGGACACAACTGAGTGACTGAACTGAACTGAACTATTGTGTTTATACTGGTGGGGTAGGGAGTTGTGTGTTTGCATTCATGTGTATGTTTTATCAGAGAGAAGCGTGGTTTGTTGAATCTCTTTGTTGTGTTAAGGAATCTACACTTGATTTCTTAACAAGGAAGGTTCAGTGGAAGAGGTAAAATTGAGTACATGTTTTGATAAAAAATAATCAAAGCTTAATAGGTTTGACATGTGATATAAAGTGGCCGCAAAGAAGAAACAAATGGAGAAAGGAGAGTATGATTACTCAGAAAAAAATGTCAAATGATACAAGGAGGCTTAAGATAGCAGGAGACAGAGAGGGAGGAGGAAGGAGATAGAGATAAAGATGTATTTGCTGATGCCACCAAGAATAGCAGTGTAAACTATAATTTCTGCTTAAGACACTAACGAGGGTAACATATATGAGATATGGTAACAGTATAGAGCAATATGTGATAAGTGCATTAAATACACAAATCTATAATGGGTATTATAGTTGCTATAGATGAGAGGTATAGGTTGAATAAACCTATGACAGCCGACTAAGAGTGAGATTTCAAACTAGTTTTGATATCACAAATTTAAGTTATTTAATTTCCAAGCAGGAAAGGACATTCAAGGTCATGCACTGAATCTTTCATCCTACCTGTGAAATACTATTGGTTATCTTAACATGAAGGAGAGGAAGAGGGTGAAGAGGGAAGAATATTTTTCATGTTCCATTTATGCATAAATGATAGAGATTTGGGGAGAATAGATATTAGGGCTGTGAGGAGGATTTAGACATATGCATTCTAGAAGCCAACCCTGAATATGGGGCATGTAAATACTGGGGAAAGTGTACAGTGAGAAAGATACAAAAGGGACTGGCAGGCTAGTTAGGGACCTCTTCAAATTAGGAGAGAAAGGAAGAGATAAATGTTTCATACTGGAGTTGAAGTAACTGCCCAGTAAATCAGAAGAAAACTAAAAGGAAGAGACTCATAAACTTCTGTTAATTCCAGCATGTAAGACCAAGTGAGGCCTTAGGGTTGAATTAGTCCAGTTGTATACTGAATGCTGCAGTCACACATTCTAGTACATCTCCACTCTCCTTGAACTGTATCTTGTTCCAAATCACTTTCTTGTATTGTACTCTAAGTCCTCTTTCTTACTTCAGTCAAAAACACATGGGGCTGATAGCTTTAGGAAAAACATCTGCAACAATTTTTTGGCCCCTTTTTCTGAGTTAGAATGTGACTTTAACCTATGGAACATGGATTGCTCTTTCCTTGAAGTTTTAATTAACACATACTGCAATGTGAGCACCTCCTACAGTTTATCTCCTTCTTTTCCTGTCCAAAGACCATCTGATATCAAAATTTGAATATACTATCAAGGTTTTTATATATAAAGAAGTGACTGGGGACCTGTAGAAATGTTTTTGATGAAGTAATTGATATAAAGTCAAATTGAAGAAGGAGAAGGCAATGGCACCCCACTCCAGTACTCTTGCCTGGAAAATCCCATGAACAGAGGAGCCTGGTAGGCTGCAGTCCATGGGGTCGCTAAGGGTCAGACACAACTGAGCAAATTCACTTTCACGCACTACTTCACTTTCACTTTTCACTTTCACGCACTGGAGAAGGAAATGGCAACCTACTCTAGTGTTCTTGCCTGGAGAATCCCAGGGATGGGGGAGCCTGGTGGGCTGCCGTCTATGGGGTCGCACAGAGTCGGACACGGACACGACTGAAGCGACTTAGCAGCAGCAGCAGCAGCGGCAAATTAAAGAAAGAGAATTCATCTCTTCCCGGGAGGAAGTGGTCATATTGTTGTTGCTATTTTCATTTTCCAAATTCTCATTGTTGGCCACCACTGCTAAGTTTTCTTTCAGTTATTCTTTTACAGAGAAATAGATTAAGTCCATCAATCGCTTTTCCACCATTAAACTGTAGACATTGTTGTCACGAGATAATCCTCATCTGAATACCAGTTTCACTGTTTCAACCCCTTAAGAAGAGTCATCATGATATGCCAATACCCCATCACTAGCTTCAGCTCTAACATCACTAGCTACTTGTGGAATAGTGTGGGCTTCCTCCAAATTCTCTGAAGACAGGGCCATCTTGACCATAACAGAAGGCATGCATGCACTGTATACCCAGTAAGAGCCACTCATTAGCTGAATCTATCAGCAGTTAATTCGTCTTGATACTTGACACTGTTGCATTTTTATTGGTGACAATTAACTTAGAAAATCATTTCATTACATCATTTTGAATTATATAATAAACCATTCAAATAATATAGAGCAGTCATCTAGTCAGAACTACCCAGACAATGTGAAACTCATTGCTCTTATATTTCTTTCCAGCACAATCTTTTTTTTCTGTTTTATTCTCATTATATCATATGTCTTGTAGGGCATAATCTAAGCCTATAGGTGGGAGAAATCATTAGAGTACGTATTCAGAAAAACTATGTAAGTTTCATTTGGACTTTCCATTTTTTGTAATTTTGTGCCATCTAGATTTTTAATTACCAGTTTAAGCTTCCACAAAGCCTCAGCGTAACACTCAAATTATATTTCTAAATTTTACCTGGATTTTATGTTAAACCTGAGACAAGCTACATAATTTACTTTGAAATTGGCAGAAAGCTATATTTTCCAAAAACTTTTGTGACGTTTGAAAATATTCTACAAAAATGTCAGAGTTTGCCTGGTTCTAGTTTTATCGAGGAATTCTGGTCCATTCTACTACAACCTGACCCCAGATAAAGAGTATTTTATAAATAAATTAATGTATTATATAGCACATCCAGACAGAAATATGCCTTATTAAATATAATTCTATAAAGGGAGCCAATTATTTATTATTGCCTGTCCAGGACACTTGAATCTTGACTGTAACAGGGTAGTCTCTACTTACCCTCGAAGTCTGTGTGTATGTGCCTTTAGAAATAGATTAGATATAAAGATTCTAATATTTAGATAAGTATATGTATAGACAGAGATAGAGATATGAACAGAATTTATTTAAAATGACTGAATCCTCACTCTAAATCTACCAATTAGACCATAAGAACATGGTGCATTTTATATATTTATGCAAACTATTAAAGATATAACTTCTAGTTATTTTTAAGTAAAGAATCAGGGATAACCCTTACTTATAGCTGAGTTGAGTTCTGCAGTTGGCCTGTATATTGGCCACTGTGTATCTGTGCACATATATATGCACTTATTTTATAATGAGCAAGTGGTAATTCACTCAATTGCTCTCTTAATGAAATTAAGCTACTTACTACTCATGTAATCCGTGAAATTCATAGATTCTCCCTTCTTTCCATACCATGCAGTTACCATCCCTCAACAGCAAAAAGATCCTCTCAACCTTGTTCTTTGGGATTCAAAACTCCACGTTTTTGTAATGGTTTTCCTTACTATATTTGAAAGTCATTATTTATTGAAAGAAAAATCATGGAAAGCAAAAGATAAAATCACATCTGATCCAAGACATTTCCTGGTCAAGTTAAATAAGACGCTGTTAAGATGAGCTTGCCATGTCTGGTGCTTAATTCAGAGCCTCATCTGTGGGTTTATGAGCCTCTAGGGGACAGTGTAGACCAGTTGAATTCTAAGTCTACTTCGTTAATGCCATCATTTAAATGTTTCTTTTGCGAACACATTACTTTCAATAGCTATTATATCATTTTATGCTGTGGTATAAATTGCTCTTTTTCCTATCTACCTTTGAAATGGATGTTGAAATTATAGAAACGCACATAAAAATGTATTGGTTTAAAGAGATCCTGAATAATGTACTACATTCTCCACCAAGCTTTAAACAAGACGTTTGGCAGGGCTGGTACATGTCCAGTGGCTGGACATTCTGGTAGTTCAGAAATGAACTAGAATTGTGCCTCTTTTATCTACTTTCCCTGTGAGTAAGATTGAGCAATTCCCAAAGTCTTGTTTATAAATTAGTTAACTAACTGCTTTAATCTGTTTTCTGATAGTCCCCAATGATTTCTAGTCAAATACAGCTCTTGGATGAAATCCATAATGTCAATCACTTTAACACATTTAAGCAGAAATCTATATTATTGTGGTTGCTGCAAGATTTGTGGTAAGGCCATGATTCATTCTGAGCACATATAAGGAAACAATTCCCTGTCCCCTTGGTGGGATCCCCCACTGTTTTTCCCTTTATGTTAATCATTTGGTCAAAAGCCAGAGATATACTCTGAAAACTTTAAATGATATTAGTATTCTGTTCTATAGAATGAGCACAGGATAGCAGACTAAGAAAATTAAGTATGTGAAAAGAGTAGGCATTTCCATTCTCTCTCAATGTCTCAGTCAATAGGTACTTGATACATATATTTGCTAACTTGTATTGATTGCTTTCAGCTGCCATTAGGGGCCAATGACTGGAAGTATGAGCATTAGCCACAGGTCATTTTAGATAAATAATGCTTGACTTGGATTTTCAGATGAGATTCCAGCCTGACCGGGTGATCCTAGACAAGCCCTTATCTGTGAAATGGGGATGAGAATGCATCTTCTGCTAACTCCTGCATTTTAGGCAGACTCTTTACAATCCAAGCTTCCAGGGAAGGCTTTTTTCCTCCCTGCTTACTCAGTAATGAACAAATTGCAAACAATAAAGGATGAATTCACATAAAAGTTCTTGGCAAATGATAAATTGCTTCCTAAATGTAATGTATTGATACCATTTCAGTGATGAAGGAAGGAAAACAAGAAAGTATGACTTCTATACATCCTATGAGAAACTGAAGGCATAAGTACATGTCATAGTTTGAACCCAGGTATCTAATCAAATTCCTGATTCAGCCAGATGATATATCTTATCTTACACTGCTAGCTATGATTAATCAGAATTTATGGGTCGTAGTTTATCTTTTCAAAAAATTTATATCCCATATTCAACACAGAAATTTTAACAAACAGAGAAAAGTATTTAGAAATTAAAATGCTCAAGAGCATTACCCTGATATATTATTAATATTTTCCTACACTTTTGTTCAGTCTTTTTATATTTTGCATACATGCAAACAAATATATATTTATATCTAGTTAATATATTTATATCATATTGCTCAGTCTTTATGTATTCTGTATTTTTTATGAGTGAATGTGCACATGCTTTTATGTAACTTGTAGTCTGAGTTTTATTTCAATGTCAGGAAAATTTTATTTCCAGGAATAGACATTCAATTATATATTCTGTTTCTTTGTTATTCTAATGATTTATTCTTGTAAGTCCCATAGCAAAAGATCTGATACCTTTTTAATACTTGAGAAAACTAATTTACAAATTTGTTTCAGAATTATTACAAACATTGCTTGGAATGTTTACAAAGCACAGTATATGAAATGTGAAAAATGCTTGCACTTATGTCCTATTGGTAGGAAAGTCATTGGTCAGGTATAACATATTTATATACTGACATACTAAGTGTTACTTTCACTACTTCAGCTGTACCAGGATTAGTAATAAATTGGACTTCCTAATAATATCCTAAATGAGTGTAAGGGACATATGTCTTTAATTTCATGGGAGTCAGTATTAGAAATGGGTCTTCCCTGGTGGTTTAGACAGTAAAGAATCTGCCTGCAATGTAAGAGACATGGATTTGATACCTGTGTTGGGAAGATCCCCTGGATAAAGTAATGGCAGCCCACTCCAGTATTCTTGCCTGAAGAATTCCATTGACAGAGGAGCCTGGCAGGCTACAGTCCATGGGATCGCAGAGAGTCCAATACAACTGAGCGACTAACACACATACACAGACAATATTGGAAATATATCTATGGTTTGTGTTGGGTTTCTGCTACTTCTCTAGATTTCTTGGGCCAGAAGAGATGGTCAAAGGAAAGGATAGAGATTCACTTTGCTATAGTCTATGATGCATTCAAAGTAACTCCCTAGGAATAGTCATTTGAAATAGGGGGAAATGAGGGACAGGAGGGAGAAAAGAAAAGTAAAAGAAAAAGAGAAAAGGAGGGAAGAAGGAAGAAATGAAGAAAAAAAGGAGGAAAGGAAGGGAGGAAAGATATATGATTGATAGATAGAGATAGTAGGAGAAGAGATATCCCCAATCTGATGGTCAGTGGAAATAGTATCTATCAATATCACTATCTCTCTATGCCATCTAATTAAAACTGCTATCTAAATTTAAAAGAGGCTCATTAGATGAAATAGTTTAATTATTTCTACTTTTTTTTTTTGCAATATAGATGGATAATGTGAGGTGCATGAGAATTTAAGAATTTTGTAATTCAAAGGAGATAAGCATTTTGAGCAAAGAATGGGCCTGTCAAGCCACTTGGATGGTGATTGTCAACCTTAAAACACAGAAACAAAATATAAATCTCCATATATATATGCAAACCCCAAATCTTAAATGATATATTTATTTTTAAATTACCTGCAGTATGAGCCAAAAGGCAGATTTTAAACTAATACCTGTGCTCTATTGTAACTGACATTTCAGCTATTCCATCTGACAACTTTCTCTAAATTTTCAGTCACTGAAAATAAGTCAATATAGAACTTGATCCCTGAAGCAGAAAGTAAAACGAATGAGTAATTCAGGGTGTAAAAAAATGGATTTAAATTTCAAGTTGATTTTAGTTTAACAGAACACACACACACACACACACACACACAAACACACCCTGGTTCCTTCATTTAAATTTTTTGTTAAAAGACTGGCATTTTTAGTATTTACAGTGAAGAATGAAAATTGACTTACCAGAGAGATAAAATTAGAAAGCAAGGATGAGAGTAAGATCATCCATCCAACAATAAACAAGATTGAGCTTCCACTATGTGCTAAGACAATGAAAATGGACCTTTTTAAAGAAATGCTACTCCAGTCTCTCTCAAAGGATGAGGAAAATCAGAATATTCTCCTATCCTTCTTTGTCTGGGTTGCTTGTTCATTTTATAGCATTTAACCACAGACTGTGGATTTCATGATCATGTGTCTCTACTTTCTTCTCTCTCACCCACACAAGAATGTAAGCTCCAGAAGAACAGGGACCATTGTCCTGAGTATGGTGGGGACTATAAAACCTTGGCTCAGATGGTAAAAAAATCTGCCTGCAATGCAGGAGACTCAGGTTCAGTCCCTAGGTTGGGAAGATCGCCTGGAGAAGGGAATGGGTAACTACTCCAGTACTCTTGCCTGGAGAATTTCATGGACCAAGGAGCCTGGCAGGCCACAGTCCTTGGGATCCCAAAGAGTTGGACACGGCTGAGTGACTAACATTTTCACTTTTCCACTAAAGCTCAGATGAGCGAGTTACCCAAGATGAGTAGAAGAGATGAAAATTATTCAGGGACTTTAGGAGTCTCGGTGAGATCATGATTTTTCAGACTATGAAAGCAGCATTGGGAATAGAGAGACATGGACAGATTTTGATCACTGAATGTGGCAGATGAGAGAAAGAGAAGGGAAAAGGATATCTCCAAATTTTCTAGCCTAAGTAACTCAGTGGGCGAGGATGTGTTCTTCTGAGGTAAGAAAGATTTGGAGTGGGGGACCGATTTGAAAATGGAATTAAATGTCCATTTTGGACCTTTTAATTGGATCCATCTACAAATCAACAGGTTGAAGATGCCAAAAATGTAGTTAGTTATGCTGGCCTTGAGTGCCAAGTTAGACTTGATCTCACAGTTCATTTCCACAGATATTGTTAAGCACCTACTATGTTTCGTAAAAACAATTCACCTGCAACTTTAAGGAGCTTAAACATTAGTGGGACAAAAGAAGATTAGTAGACTAAAGAAAAATTAAAAGATACACTGGATGGAATAGGTGTCCTATGGCCCTAAGCATAGATTATGGAGGGAGTCTTTGGAGGTGAGTAAAAAAAAATACATCTTTTATGAACTAATGGACTACTTTTACAGATTCAGTGTTTAAGGCAAAAGAATTCTTCAACTTCCAGATATCCATGTAGGGTTGCACAAAGGGAAACAGCATAAAAGGATATGGTAGTATCACAATTGCCAGCCGGAAGATACCTCTTCACATCTAAACATAAAAACCTGTCACTGCCCCTGTCTCACTTTCCCTATAATTCTTTAGCCAAATCAAACATGCCCTTTCTGGTTACCTCACATGTTGCAGGAAGGCAGCACCCAAGGTCACACTGTCCTTTAAATATTGAGTGGAGGGACACAGTAGGAATAAAACTAGTGATCCTTCTAATCTCTCTCTTTCTGTCTGCTACCTACGTTTATAGTAAGTAGACATGGTGATAGACAGGTAGGTAGGTAGACAGACAGACAGATAGACAGACAGATGTTCTGTAAGTGTGGGATATTGTTTTAGATAGATGGTCAATGTCTTCTCACTTTATTCTGTTTCTTTGAACCAGAGGAGAAAGTTAATCAAATGACAAGGTAACAAATTTTGACTGGACGAAGCTCAGGCTCTATTATGTGGGGAATAATTAACCTATGAAAATCACTGATGCTGGACAATATTAAGCAGATAATTTAGGAAGACTCTAAAAGGGGATTGAACATTTATATGAATATAATTAACAAAGGCAGTTTTAGAATCTACAATAACAGCCTGTACATTCATAAGTCTTGATTTAGAGAATAAGCTGCTTAACTTTCAGAGAAGAGCCAATCCGTGTAGCTCACACCCACTGAGAAAATAAGCGTCTTATATATTAAGCCTTATATGCTGCTGCTGCTGCTGCTGCTGCTAAGTNTGGGGGGAGGTGGGGGTTGGGGGTGGTTCGGTATCTATAAGACAGCTCACGGGATATGGCTCAGAGTATTGTCTATAGCCCATAGGAAGGAACTAAAAGGTCAATGACTTTGCTCAGTGACTAGACTATTATTATTTTGTCCTGTTTGACTGCATTTCTTTGCTTCTGCATTTTCTCACTTCTCTGATTAAACTCATTCTTTGGCTAAAGTTTTTCCATAGAGAGAAGGCAGGCTGAGGACATGGCGAGGAAGGACCATAGGATCCTGCTTCATTTCAATAACCACCATCCAAGGTAGCAACAGTGTATTCTTGAATTTATATGCAGACATTCATTATGATGTGTTCTTCGCTAAATAGCTCTCGTATCTTTCTGGACAACAAATATCCTCATTGACTCCCATTTCTTACTCACCAGCCTTAGCTTGTTGAAGGAGAAAATTTTACTCCTTAAAAAATGATTCCCACTATAATAAAAGCCAATTTGCACACTCAGAGCTCAAAATTCTTCACATAGAGATTGTCAGCAACAGTCCTTGGATTGGGTAGAGTATTGTGTTCTTATTTTAATTCTTACTCTCACCCTTAGGAATAGAGCCTCCTTCTCAGTGTCAATAGCCCTAAACTCCCTTCAGTATCGATTTAGGTGCCCACTTGTATGGTATTACAATAAAATGATTTTTCAGTTTTTCTTCTCAATTGGATTGAAAGTTTTGAGGCCTGGAATAGGTGTGACATAAAGCTAAATACACAGTAGATACTAAAATCATACGTTGAATGTAGTGGACTTACACAATGTACTTTTTTTCCTTTTTTCCACTTTCTTTGGGAAGGGGTGAAATTCTCATTCTAGAAGTAATATGGGTAGGGTGGGCCTCATCCATTTCACATGTACCCAGTTGACCCAAGCATGTGTCTATTGATGTACTTCATTTAAGGCTTTCCTACGATGCCTTTGCCTATTAAAGCTAGTCCATGGGAGCTGAGGATGAGGTGTCTGATTTCCTTTGTAGAAAGTAATAGAAAGTGTTTGCTAGCACAGTTTTGCATACAAGGGGTGCCCAACAAATAGTAGGAATGACGATAATGATCTCTTCCTATCTCAGGGGGAAAAAAAATCAAAGAAAGTAACTGTTGGTTGATTATGCTGTCTATAATGGTTTTATAGATTTTCCTCCTTTCAATCCCTCTGTCATCTTCCCATGTGTTGTTTAGATATACCCTTTGAAGCAGCTTGTTCATGAACATATGTGAAATTACCTTGTGCCTTCAGTATTGTTATGATAAGTATTTCATTTTTCTCTAGCTTTGAATTTCTTTTGGTATATAAAGGCTTTTCCTTTTCCTGAGACATAATATTGTTATTGATTCAACAAACATTTGTATAGCCTCTTCTTCATCTCTTCATCTAAGGCTAATGAAACCTGGCTTTTATCTAAGCTGCTGGGAACCCCAGTGACCCTTGATCAGCTTTATGTAATATAAAGTTGATCAGATTTAAAATAGAAGGTTTCAGTCCCTTTCTCTACAAACATTCCTTTGGCTGCACCTCCCAGAGATAAGGTTAAAATCTTCCTAGCCCTCCTAAGAAACAGTATTACTCTGCACCTTGATGTAGAGAGACTATGGTATATCTCCTGGGCAGTCAGGAAGTGCAACCACACAAGGCTGCGAAGGGTGTAGAAAACCCTGATCCCTAATTTTATTAATACGTATCCTTTCTGGACAGTAGCAGTCCAGCACCTGCTCCTGTTTGCAGTGTGGGAGGGGTTGCTGATGCTCCACAGTCATCCTTAGGAAAACTTACCAGTTGTCAAAAGCTGCTTCAGATCTAAGGCTGCAACCTCAGGGATAAGGGTGTTGCATTTGCTCACCGCCACGTAATGTAACATCACCTCTAACTTCAGTAGTCTTGCACTCAGAATTTATGTCAGTGAACCAGGAAGATTTGAATATTTATTATGAAATAGGAGTAACTCAAAAATGCACTGTTTTACATCTAGGAATGTATCAATATAAGAAAATAAATATAAAAAAGAAATAAAATATTTATGTACTTGAAGAAAAGGAATATAATTTTAGTGACATTGTTGCTATTCTGCTTTTCACCTTATGCCTTGAATGACAGATAAAACAGTCTTATGTCAATTTGAAGTGGCTTCTCATCTCTGAAACTTTCCCTTTGTGGTGAAATCTCGGCAGGTCCCTTCAGCTGCCTCAGTGGGAAAGAAGCAAGCAAGATTACAGAGAGACAGGAATGCCTCCTCTTCCTTCAGCCCTTCACTTTGGTTTTCTTTTATTTTCTTTTGTTCCCTCTGTGTGTTTTTTTTTTTTTTTCCCTGCCTTGACTACTGAGGTATATTCAGTTTCTAAAATCCTAGTTAAAATGAGCCCATTACACAAATATGTGTATATAAAGGAAAGGATCCTTGAAAGATAGCTAGACACTAAGGAAATATTTTTCTTCAGCACAAAAGATGCCCTTGTTACAAATGGAACTTATTTTGATTATTTGTGTTTATTTTTATTATGATAAAATGTTTTCCTAGAACATAAGGTTGGGAACAGAATGTTGTTATTCAGAATGTCACTGGCCAAATGATGTCTTAGAAATTTCTATGAAGGAGGCATATACAGCAATAATATCATAAGGAAAGAAAACGAGATGCTAAGGAACTAGCCT
Organism: Neotragus pygmaeus; assembly: GCA_006410875.1. NCBI lineage: Eukaryota > Metazoa > Chordata > Mammalia > Artiodactyla > Bovidae > Neotragus > Neotragus pygmaeus. The sequence continues at coordinate 1,492,889 of SJYV01009037.1, read as the reverse complement.
TGAAGACAAAAGGTGCATGGGACACTCGTGGTTTTTACTTAGATTCTGTTTTTAGAGGGATGCTTTGGATGTAGGTCTGATTGAGAAACAAAATAAAGTCACTGGATAAATTAGAAGATTGGGATTGACATTTGCACACTGCTATATACAAAATAGATAACTAATAAGAACCTGGGCTTCCCGTGTGGTGCTAGAGGTAAAGAACCTGCCTGTCAATGGGGGAGACTCAAGAGATGCAGGTTCGATCCCTGGGTCTGTAGATCCCCTGGAAAAGGAAATGGTAAACCACTCCAATATTCTTGCCTGTTGTATAGTGCAGGGAATGCTACTCAATACTCTGTAATAACTTATATGGGATGAGAATCTAAAAAAGAGTGACTGTATGCATAACTGATTCACTTTGCTATACACCTGAAACAAGCACAGCATTGCAAATCAGCTATACTCCAATAAAAATTTTAAAATGAAAGTCACTGGAAAGAGCTTAGCCTTCCCAGATCCCTTTCAACAGGTTACACGTATTTTGAAAATTCATCAAACAGCAGGCAACACTTGCTTCTTAGTGTATGAAATTTATGTCCAACTAACATTTAGGGCAAGTTTGCTACTTTTCAATTAAGAATGTGAAGAATCAGTGGAATTAAGGAATCAGTGGAAGCTAAATTGTTTTGTTATAACTACCTGATTGGAAATAAATGATAACAACACAAAGCAAACACACACACACACACACACACACACACACACACACACACACACACCCTAGTTCCCTTAAACCGATTCAACAGGCTCTACACACAACTTTATAAATGTCCAAAATAGTGTTTAAGGCCCAGCTGCATAGCTTTATGCAACAGTGGTTTCCAAAGGATAGTCTTTTAAATATCCTTAAACTCCTTTTTCACCAGGAAAATGCTAGGAAAAAAAAAAGTGAGCCTTCTGCAGAATGTCATTAACAGATACTGGCAAATAACAGAGAGGCAGTACAAACTCCACCTGGCAAACTTAATTCAATATTGGGAAACTCTATGCACTTTCTTTTTAATTTCTCTGTCATCATTGCAATACACACAGCTCACATTGTCCTCCTGAGAGCTGTCTGCCAGGCTCCTTTGCTTGTCTTGCTACACTGCTTTTTTGATCCCTAACATAAGAACTACTTAATGTACATAATAAAACTATAGCATCTTCCTGACTTTATCTCATTAATCTTCTTAAGTAAACAAAACCAATTTGCCTTCTTGCTTCACCTTTGTCCATCAATTAAGAACGTGTTTTCTTACTTTCTTCTCTTTTCTCTCAGTTCAACTCCTTTTGAGTCAGCTGTCACTCCTCATCCCCAGAACTTTCTTTGTGTGACCGCCATAGGTTGTATAGTTGAAGACCTGAACCGGTACCTTTTTCACTGGTGAAGAAAAAGCCAGATTCTTGTGTTTTGTTTTGTTTTTTTTAATTTAGCACAGGTTGTTATTAAAAACATGTCACCTGTTCCATGCTAGATTATTAATATTCATCCTTATTAAAAGTAGCATTACTTAATTTTGCACTTCAGAAAGGAACGGAAAAAAATCCCTTCATAAGTTTTCCTTGTTTCCAAGCAATATCTGATCCTGGAGATGAAAAGATGAAATTCTAAAAGAGTCAGAAATCTGAGAGGCAAATACTCCAGAAAAATTCTGAGAGTCAGTAGGTGGGCACTCCTGATCTCTTTTTCAGTTCTTAGCACCTACCCATGGGAAAGCAAGGCGCTGTGACTTTTTCTGATTATCGTCAATGCTCCAGGCTCATGTTTGTTTTGAAGGGAAAAGTGGAGAGTTGGTTCAGTTGTGGAAAACCTTTGTTTTATCCATTCTATCCCTTCCTAAATTTCCTCTCTACCCAGCAAAGCCATCTTAACCATCAGAATGGGACTAAAGACATTCTTGGGAAAATCACAATTGCTATTTTCTTTATCCACTTCTCTTTTCCCCTCCATGCCATACCCTGGCCATACTTGGTGGGGTTTGGCACTTACTTAAAAATGAAGAAATGAAAAACCATGTTTGAAATCTAGATGCCATAAAGTGGTAAATAAAACTGTGCTGAGAAAGCAAGTAAACCCAGGTTTGTGTAACAGATAAAGAGAAGTAGTAACAAAAGGTGAGGAGTCTATCCAGGGAAAATGTATACACGTTCATTAGAGTTTGTATAGATTCTTCCTGAATTTCAGTAATAGTGTCCACTTTTATTCTGAGCACAGTTAGACTCTGGAGTACAATGAAAACAGGGCAAACATTCCTTCTTTCCATTGTTAGAATGTTCTTTCCATCTTGCCTACTAAGCTTCATATTTAATTTATGATATTTATTCCTTATACTATGTCTCTAGATTCTTTGCTGCATACTTAGAGGTAATACTTGATTTATGGTTTTCATTTTTATTTCCTAATTCTTCCTGCACAAATCACTTGTTATCACATCATAAAAGAAACCCTCTCTTCAAGGACCTATACCCTCAGTTAATCACTATCACATCTGCCCTCTTTTATTTCTTTGATAATACTGAAGATTTTGAAATTATCTTTTTGTTCTCTTGAATTATGATTGTTTCCTAATAGAATATAAGCTTCATAAGGGTATTTACACTCCCACATGGGATTCCCAGGCTGCATTAGTGGTAAAGAACCTGCTTGCCATTGCAGGAGACATAAGAGTTGCGGGTTTGGTCCCTGGGTCAGGAAGATCCCCTGGAGGAGGGCATGGCTACCCACTCCAGTATTCTTGCCTGGAGAATCCCATGAATAGAGGAGCCTGGCAGGCTACAGTTGATAGGGTCGAAAGGAGTCGGGCACAACTCAAGCAACTTAGCACATAGAACATTCCACTACAACAATGCTGACACCTATGGGAACTTTATGATAGAAGAATGAGTGGATCCATCCATTAATTTTAATAGTAATAATATTAATTATATAGTTATTTTATAATTAATATGATTAAGGGATAGTTAATGATAATCATATAATTATATAATGATGAATATAATGTTAATACAGTTATATATTTAGACCTTTGTTGTAAAGAAAAATGACAATTTGCCTACTATTATGTGAGATATGCAAATGTTGCATTTTGTCACAACTACCAATTTATTTTGTTTTTATGCCTTTTCAAGTCAATTTTTTCAATTAACACAATTACATTTTGAGTGGGTTTCGTTTATTCACAAAATTACAAATTATAAATATAAGAACTATTAGTCTCATTGCTATTTGCCCAGTTCCTATGTACATCTTCAGTATCTTCAGTATATTTTATTCCTCCCCTATGATAGTGCATAAGTTTTTTTTTTTTTAATCACTTTAAATGACAACATTGTTGGTTGTAATTCAGAACTCAATGACTTGGCTCCATTTTGCCCTGATGTTTGTGTAACTCTCAGTACTCAGTCTTGTAAAAGCTTTCTCTCATTATGTTATCTTTCACTGGAAAACTATTTGAAAGATGCTATAATGCTATGAAGATATTAACTTGTAATAACATTTTATTTGTCTTCAATTAAAAAAATACCTGTAAACTTTTTATATATTAAAAAAATGTAAGACTGTTTCAGAATCAAAATGTCTTGAAGTGTGTTAACTCTAAAACAGTAAATGATAAAGTTTAAAGTCAGCTTATTGGTCCATTTGTGATTTGACTGAACCAGTTCACCTCACCTCAGTTTAGTTATGTTTTGAAGTTTGCAGAAACCTAATTCCTGAGCACTGTGTCTGATTTTAAGCAGCCATAGTCTACATCTGCATCCATATTGATAAGATCAGTAGGTATATACTTCCTGTCCCTAGTCACATAGAAAGGACTTAATGCAAAATTTGCCATTTCTTCGTTAAACGATTTCATTTATATATCATCATAGTAAATGCAGATAGACTGAATCAATTTAATTTGCAAATAGTAAAATAAAAACATCATATTGGCCAATGGTGGACTGCCTTTTCCAATACCCTCCCCAAAAAATCAGAATAAAGAGATTAATTTGGATTATTTTTTTCTTTTAACTCTTCAATCATGTGCAGATTATAATAAATAATAAAATATATTTGAATCAGAAATTAAAGCAGTAAGCAAGGAAATCAAGTGGCCACAATAATATGCTAAGACCAATCACTTTTAATTGAAAGTTGTCTGTTCTTTATATAAGACAGGAGTTAACATAAGTCATTTTAAAGACGCCAAATTTTACAGGATGTGTTGTTCAGGGCTTTATGTAGATTTGAAAATCACTATGAAGATCTTACTATTGAAAGCAGATACCCTAGCAAGATCAAATCATTGCCAGATGAGGAGTAGTGTATTTAATTTGAGGGTGTCATCTATTCAGAGAGAACTTTCCTAACCCCTCTATGTTAAAATATCATTGCTGATCTCTACCATTCTACCACAGATATCCACACTATATGTGATATGAAATACACATTCAGAGCTGGAGTAGAAGTCAGGACCATCCCAACCTCCAAATAATTCCAGAAATTTTAGAGTAAACTTGTTAAGTGAAGTGAAGTCACTCAGTCGTGTCCGACTATTTGCGACCCCATGGATTGTAGCCCACCAGGCTCCTCTATCCATGGGATTCTCCAGGCAAGAATACTGGACTGGGTTGCCATTTCCTTCTCCAAAACTTGTTAATAGGTCTCTAATAAGTTTTTTCTCCTCTTTGCACATGATTTGCCTCAAATATGGAAAGAAGTAGGTAGACCACATGCCTCTAAATTTTTCTGTTTTTACATTCTAGGAAAGAAGAAAAATGAGGTCACATAGGCATAACTTGAATACAGTATTGCCAGGCAGTTTTCCTAAGTAATCATTTTCCCCTACTATTTCTAAAAATGGTTGTGAATTAAACAAGGCAAAATTTGGCTTACTTAGCATTCTCTTAACCAGACATCTCTATTAACTGGGATGACAGTAGAACCTCTTAGCTTTTTTTTTTTTTTTTTTTGGTACTCCAGGTAGAAGAAACCAAGTGCTGAATAAATATACAAATAGGGACCATAATAAAAAGAACTTTTAGGCTGTGGCAGAAAACAGATTCAACTTGATTTGCCACTCCTTATCTCCTCTTGAGATCTGCAAAATGCTAAAAGACATTGTGTCAAATAAATATTAAAGCACATTCAGTTTCTTATAATGGTAGGCGTTTTAAATTCTACCTTTTTGAAATATTTATCAACAGAGCATATGGAATGTTACACACACTAATCTGTTTGAATAATCTGCCTCTATTAGGTAAAACTTTAGGGGTGGGGTTTCAAGATGTAAAATCTAAAGCAGTAGACAGTGAAACCATGGGGCAGAACTCCAAGATCCTGCTCCCTCTTCACGTGCGCAGTGATGCCTTAAGCCCAATGACACAACAGGAACGGGGCCAGATTTTACTCCTGGCAGTCTTGCTTAAGTAACTGTTCTACATGTGATTTGTTGAGCAAATAATATGGCTCTAAGTAATAGCCTGCTCATTCATAAAATGGGGGTAAAAATGCTTGCTTCACGGAGTCGTCAGAATGATTAAATGAAAAAAAGTGAATGTAACACATTATGTAAATGAGTAAACTATTAAGTGTCATTGAAAATGTAATGCAACATTATTTTTAAATGGCTCGTTATATTTGAGCCCTAATTACTGGAGTCACATGTTTACAATCCCTTTCTTTTAAAGTGTAATTAAGTTTCCTCTTCATCAAAAAATGTAGCATGAATTTATGCATCAAAGCTTCATCTCGTATTTGTGGAGAGGAAGCTTTCTGTTTAAAGCATTATGAGTATAAAGGTAACTCTAATGGAAAGCAAGTGGTTTTTTACTCAAGGATGTGTTTCTAATGGATTGTAGCATTTAGGTGGGAAGAATGCCTTCCTCATTCATTTTGTACTCACAGCTCTGAACACAGAGCAAGCGTTCAAAAAATGCATGTTGTTATGGAATTTGGAAGGGGGCACACTCACAGGCCCAATCAGCACAACTTTTAGCCATGACTGGCAAGTCAAATTGCCTTCCTGTTTCTGCAAAGTTAAGAGAATAGAGATTGTTTTTTCTCTAACTGCTGTGTCACTTTTCTGAGCCTTACAGCTTTCAGAGAGATGCCATATTATACTGACATCTTCACTGAAAGAATTCTAAGAAATTTCCTTTTTATGGTTAATTTCTTTATTTTTCAATGTATCAAAAGAAGAGATATATATTAAAAGAAAGAATTTGTATCAAAAGAAACTAACCAAAAGAAGTAAGTTTTAAACACTATTTAGTTATAAACAGAAAGCTAGTTTTCTACCTCTGAAAAAGTATAGTTAACTGATAGCTGTCTGATATAGCTGCCTTCACTGTTTTTTTTAATTATTATTGCAATATAGAATATAGTTGGTTTACATTATCGTGTTAATTTCTGCTGTACAGTCAAGTGATTCTGATATATAAATATATATATATATAATATATATATATATATAT
>SJYV01009037.1:1410721-1486234 GCA_006410875.1 Neotragus pygmaeus | reverse complement strand
ATATATATATATATATATTTCCCCTCTTTTTTGGATTTCCTCAATATTTAGGTCAACACAGAGCATTGAGTAGAGTTCCCTGTGCTAAAAAGTAGGTTCTCATAGTTATCTACTTTATACTTTATGCATAGTGATCTATATATGTCAGTCTCAGTTTTCCATCTCATTCCACCCTCCCTTTTTTCTCCTTGATCCATACATTTGTTCTCTATGTTTGTGTCTCTATTTCTGCTTTTCCTGTAGATTCATCTGTACTGTTTTTCTAGACTCCACATATATGTGTTGGTATATGATTAGTTTTAACATTTCTGACTTATTTCACTCTGTATGACAGTTTCTAGGTCTATCCATGTCTCTGCAAATGGCACAATTTCAATTCTTTTAATGACTGAGTAGTATTCCATTCTATATATGTGCTACATCTTCTTTATCCACTCCTCTATTGATGGACATTTAGGTTACTTTCATGTCCTAACTTGAAAATAGTGCAGCTTGACCTTGTTGTTTTTGATGATGCCTTTGGAAATTTCTTCATAGGTAAGGGTAGTATCCTCCTTGCTCATTGCTAAGTTTTGTCAGAAAATGCACAAAATATAAGTAAACACATTTTATATTAGTAATGTAAAACGGAACAGCTTCTATGATTCTTAGCATTATTTTTTAAAAAGCTACAGTTTATACATGTCAATCCCAAACTCTCCCAATCTGTCCCTTCTCACATTGATATATTTAAGGTGGATAACAGATCTAGTGGAGGTGATGGAATTCCAGTTGAGCTATTTCAAATCCTAAACGATGATGCTGCGAAAGTGCTGCACTCAATACGCCAGCATATTTGGAAAACTCAGCAGTGGCCACAGGACGGGAAAAGGTCAGTTTTCATTCCAATCCCAAAGANATGGGCTTCCCAGGTGGTGCTAGTGGTAAAGGACCTGCCTGCCAATGCAGGAGACATAAGGGATGCAGGTTCAATCCCTGGACTGGGAAGATCCCTTGGAGGAGGGCATGGCAACCCACTCCAGTATTCTTGCCTGGAGAATCCCATGGACAGAGGAGCCCAGTGGGCTGCAGTCCATGGGGTTGCAAAGAATCAGGTACAATTGAACATGCACACAAGACAACAACAACAATAGCAAAAATAACTGAAGTCAACTCTGGGGGTCCATGAGAATTTTCCCTTTTAAACAGCACTCTATTCCTTATACGTGGGCCTTTTCCTCAGATGTGAACGCCCCTTGTGGGGTTTTGCTTTGTTTTTATCTTTTTAAGGATGGGAAAACATTTTTTATACAATTCTAAGGGCTAATTGCCATTCATAGATATTACAAAATATCAGCTATATTCCCCCTGTTGTACAATACATTCATGAGCCTGCCTTAAGCCCAGAAGTTCGTGACCCCCCACTCACCCACCCACACACTGGTAAACATTGGTTTGTTCTACCTGTGAGTCTGTTTCTTTTGCATCTTATTCACTAGTTTGTTGTATTTTTAACATTCCACATATAAGCAATACCACACAGTATTTGTCTCTATCTGTCTGACGTGTTTCACTCAGCATAACACCCTCCAGCGAATGTACCTTGTTAAGGTTAATCTCTGTATTCCCCCCAGAATCTCTCTTTTAGCAGAATGCTCAATAGAATTTGCAATTGATTGGGTCACTGAACTTTGCCCCTCATTCACCTGATTCCNCCACCTGATGTGAAGAGCTGACTCATTTGAAAAGACCCTGATGTTGGGAAAGATTGAAGGCAGGAGGACAAAGGGATGACAGAGGATGAGATGGTTAGATGGCATCACCAACTCAAAAGACATAAGTTTGGGTAAACTCCGGGAGATGATAATGGACAGGGAGGCCTGGTGTCCTGAGGTTCATGGGATCGCAAAGAGTCAAACAGGACTGAGCGACTGAAATGAACTGAACTGAACTGAACAAATGAGGACCTACTATAAGACATTAAAATATATATATATTTTTAAAAAGCACCACAGATATGCATATCAAATAATTCTATAAGGCCAACAAGCTNGAGTCAAACAGGACTGAGCGACTGAAATGAACTGAACTGAACTGAACAAATGAGGACCTACTATAAGACATTAAAATATATATATATTTTTAAAAAGCACCACAGATATGCATATCAAATAATTCTATAAGGCCAACAAGCTAAATGAGAAAAAATGGTCTTACTTCAAAAGTCTGTTTTTAATAATTGTGTATATTTACATTTATTTCTTCTCTTTGTCTCTTGACTGTTCAGACTTGAATTGTTTCTTATGCACTAGAATTTCTATTCTACCTTGACATGTAGAATTGATGAATTAGCTTTATTTTTAAGTATTTAGGTCAAACCAACCCCAGATGAACAAAAATCATATGCTTCAAGTCATTATGCTTTTGCAATGTAGACACATACAAATTTTAAAGGTTTCAGAGATCTACTTGGGTTAGCATGACCATTCTAAGACCAAAAAAAAAAAAAAAATTACATTCAATAAATGGCAACTATTATTCTGTGCCAAGCACCTTCCTTTTACATTATTTAACAATACATACTTGAGATAGGCATTATTATCCTACCTTCCTCAAACTGAAGACGTCGAGCAACTTACCCAAGGACACAAAGCTAGTAAGGGATGACCTCAGGATTTAAAGTTATGCCAGGCCCCAAAGTCCACATTCTTAGCTTCTGTATTTCCCGTGCTTTCATTCTCAGGAGATTTCCCTCATGGTATGATAGTATGGATACTGGACTGGCCTCCTGCAGCCCTAATATTTTCTTCAGCTTTATTAAATGCTTTACTTTCTACCTTAGCAAGAGTTTGATATCATTTAAATGGTTTATTCTATATGCATGTATATAATCCCAGTTTTGAAGAAGTTTTACCTTCATAAAGATATGTCTTTCCTTTTTTAATTAACTAATCCTGATTGCACTGTGCCTTCATTGCTGTGTGCAGGCTTTCTCTAGGTACAGTAAGTGGCGCTTACTCTTCACTGCAGTGCATAGGCTCCTCATTGTGATGGCTTCTCTTGCTGTGGAGCACAAGCTCTAGGCATGCAGGCTGTAGTAGTTGTGGCATATGGGCTAAGTTGCTCCACAGCATGTGATATCTTCCTGTGTCCCCTGCATTGGCAGGTGGATTCTTTTCCACTGTATTACCAGGAAAGTCCCACAAAGATAGTCTTATGTCCCATTGCAATCAGTTTTGTGTAGTGATTTTCTTATATACTTAGCTTTTGCTAATAGTTAGCTGGTCATTGAACTACTATTCTATGAGAATATTAGATGGAAAACATTGTAGGTATTCTGAAAAGAATAAGATAAGAGCATTACTTGAAGGGACTTGAAATGAGTTACTTAGATTCACATACAATGACAAACAATAATACAGTGGAGCACTGAAAAGTGCTTCCTCCCTGATGTAAGTGATGGTGTGCTAAGGATGCATGCAAGGAGTACTGAATTCCAGCTGGTAACATCAGGGAGGCTTCAGAGGTGTATGAGACATGGTGGGATGCACTGGGTTATTTTACAGAAAGAGAAGGGAATTCCAAAATCATTGGTGTGATCATGGCACAGTGTCATCAATGTGAATATTTAGAAATGGCAAATAACTTACATATACATGAAGCCTGGCACTTGTGGTGAGTTGTGGGGGAAGACAGACTGGAAAGAAATCAGGTCATAGGAGTCTTGAGTGCAGTAGCAGGGGATTTGAACTTGCTTCTGTGAGGCATCAGGGGTGTTTGATGGTGGTAGTAAGTATCTAAAATGCATTTTAGGAAAATATACAAATCTCTCTGTGGAAGGGGATTATAGAAATAAAAACTGAGAGGTTTTTGCACTAGTCCAAAAACAATAGAAAAACATCTGCAATTGCCACAGGAATGGAAAGGAGAGGACATAATGGAGCTTACAGAAGTAAAATTTGTATAAACGTGGTCTTATAATTGTGCCTTTGGAGGACTGACCGCTGGCAGAATGTGAAGTCGGAGAAGGCAATGGCACCCCACTCCAGTACTTTTGCCTGGAAAATCACATGGATGGAGGAGCCTGGTAGGCTGCAGTCCATGGGGTCACTAAGAGTCAGACACAACTGAGCAACTTCACTTTCACTTTTCATCTTCATGCTTTAGAGAAGGAAATGGCAACCCACTCCAGTGTTCTTTCCTGGAGAATCCCGGGGATGGGGGAGCTTGGTGGGCTGCCATCTCTGGGGTTGCACAGAGTTGGACACGAATGAAGCAACTTAGCAGCAGAATGTGAAGTGGATAGATTTAATTTTCCATGTCTTCCTGCTATTTGCCTTCCATCCTTATACCAGTGCATTCTTGCTTTCGCAGTCCATCCCTACAGTAGCCACTCAGCCACCAGCCTAACTTTCAGACCCTCAGAGGGTGGTACCATAATACCTTAACATCTTGTGATACAATTGGGCTGAATACCCTTCCTAAGGGAAGAGTTTATAAGGAAGGTTTTCTGGACACAGTGGGATTCGTTTTTCAGCTTGGGTTTTCCTCACCATTTCCCTTATTCACAGCATACATGTGCCCCTAGTTCAGCACATTCTTTCCTCATGTCAGAGACAAAAGGGAAAAAAAGGGGTCAGCAGTTCAGGACCCTTTCCTGCATCTGTGTACTCTCCTTACCTCTTTTTCTTTTTTTTCATTGTTGACTTACAATGTTGTGTTAATTTCATGTGTACAGCAAAGTGATTCAGTTATACACACACATATACATACATATGGGCTTCCCAGGTGATTCAGTGGTAAAGAATTCACCTGCCAAGCAGGAAACTTGGGACTGATTCCCGAGTTGGGAAGATTCCCTGGAGAAGGAAATGGCAAGCCTCTCCAGTGTTCTTGCCTGAACAACTCCATGGAAGAGGAGCCTAGTGGGCTATAGTCCATGGGTCGCAAAGAGTTGGACATGACTTAGCAACTAAACAGCATACATACACATATGTAGGTATACACACATATGCATACATATGACATAGTTATGCACAAATATGTATATATTCTTTTTCAGATTCTTTTCCATTATGGATTATTTCAAGATATTAAATGTTGTTCCCTGTACCATATAATTGTTCCTTGTTGCTTATCTTAAATGTAGAAGTATGCATATGTTAATCCCAATCTCCTAATTCATCCCTCTTCCCCGCAACAGTTTTCACCTTTTTCACCTTTGGTAATCATAAGTTTCTTGTCTACATCTGTGACTCTATTTTTGTTTTATAAATAAGTTTTTTGTACCATTTTTTTAAAGTCTACATGTAAGTAATATCATTTGGTATTTGTCTTTCTCTGATTTACTTCATTTAGTGTGACAATCTCTAGGCCCACCATGTTGCTGCAAATGGCATTATTTCATTCTTTTTTATGGCTGAATAAAACTTTCTTATATGTATATACCACATCTTTATGAATTCATCTGTCTCTGAACATTTAGGTTTCTCCTATGTCTTGGGTATTGAAAAGAGCACTGCTATGAACATTGAGACACATGTATCTTTTCCAGTTAGATTTTTCTCCAGATGGATTTCCGGAAGTGGCTCTGTGGGATCCTATGGTTACTCTATGTTTAGTTTTTAAGGAACCACCATCCTATTCTCAATAGTGGCTGTACCAATCTGCATTTCTACCAACAGTGTAGGAGGGTGGCTCTGGAAAAGCAGAAGAGTGAGGGCCATGCCTCTTATCTCTAGAGTTTCTGTATTGTACAACTCCAGGGGGCACTCCTCACAGAATGGTGCAACAGAAGACAACATAAGATCCTTTCCCCACTGTCTCCTGCTTTTTCCTGTCCTTGAGGTTTTCAGCAGCACAGGCTGACCCTGCCAATCCCTCTTGTCTCTCAGTGTACCTCTTCCTCTCCCTTTTCCACATCGCAAACCCTGGTACAGCGTGAAATCACCCATAGGCCAAACAAAAACAGTGGCTGCTTTTGCTCAGACACTAGGCGCAGTACGATCTGCTTTTCAAGCTTTGCTTCTGTATACTTCCCCGATCCTTTATTCATGTGTTTCGATCGTCATGTCTGCTGTTCAATGCTCTATCAAAGAATCATCTTAGTAATAAGAGATGATTCAGAATAGCCAGCCCCCACCAAAGAAGGCAGGGGGCAGAAAGTCTCTGAAGAAAGAACTAAGTTTCAAGAAAACAAAGATTGGCTCTTTTTAAGAGTGAATATGAATGTCCAAATTACTACAGTTACCATAAAGACATCTTTCCAGAACAGTTGGCTAATATCACAGGCTCCCCCATTAGGATTCAACTTCACAGTTGTGAATAGAACCAAAAGGGAAAGGGAAAAAAAAAAAACAAAAACCTAAACGATAATCCTATATTTTATTGTTAAACAAATGTACCGGTCTTGAGTTTGTTTGTTTTTTTTTTCTTGTCCCTCCTTTCCATATTCCAAGATGAGGAAGATAAATAACAGCAGGTTTAATACTATTGACAGAAAGCTTTCTGTGTCTAAACCTGTTTTCTCTACAAATGCATCATACCCATGGGGGACAGTGAGAGCAAGATTGAAGATTCATTAATATATGCCCATAAGCAAAGAGCAAATGAATCTCATGCCTATCTCTGAGAATATGTGGAATGACTCACTCAACCACCTGTCTAGATCCCTTCTGGCTGGAAATATCAGAACCAGGATTGAATAATCTCATGTTAATGGATAAAGAAAAAATACAAATTCGCTGTATTTGTTTATCCTGTAGAGTGCCATTGTGTCTAATTGCAGATGTACTGCAAAAGATTCACTTTATTGAGATTATTATATGATTAAGCCTAAGTTCTGTATAGAGATGTTCTGTTCTGTTTTCAGACTGAATTTTGTGGTCATGAAAGTTACAGAAGATTTTGATCGGGTGTGACATTTCTATTGGTTCTTTATTTCTAAATGCAAAATTAGTGAAAGATGGCAGCCTTAGAAACAGACTGACTTATCTTCCTCCCTCAGCTCCTTGCAGTTAGTCTAAACCCAGACACATTTGTGGGCTTCATCTCTGTTTTGGAGAGAAAAATCCTACATATGAAAGGACATAAGAACTACCATCTGGTCCTGGTGATTTTTCTATGTCTTGTTTATCTATTAGGTGTAGAACATCTTGTACATTAACCACTATTTGATCTAATAATTCTCGTCTGTTTCCCTTGCCCGTTTCCAAAGACATTTGGCAAATGAGACTCCCTCGAACATATTCCTTAAAAACGAAAGCAAATCATTCATTTAATGTCTCAGCCTACTCTCTTCGCTAATAAAAAGCAAGTCAGGAATGCATGTTCTACCCTTTCTTTTCTCACTACAGAGGCTTCAAGCCTATGTTTGTCAGCTGGGTCCCAAGTCCTACCTTCTCAGTCCTTCATTTTTTTCCCTTTTTGTGAGTGAAGAAATAAAATATATTTTTATGATAAAGAAACTAGGCTTTAGTAAATTTAAACAAAAAAAGCCAAATATGTTTGATTGATGGCATTGTGAATATTCTTTTTTATTCCTTTCCTAACTTTCTATAAGTATCATGTATTTTTAAATGTTAATATATTTTATTTCTTTTTTCATTTTAGAAATGACACTCATTTAAAAAATCATTTTTTAACTCTACAAACAGTTGTGGGATACCTACTATGTACCAGTCTCTATGCTATGCAGTGAGAATACAGTGCAGTGAGAAACCGACCAAAGTCCCATCCCGCATGCAGGAAATATAATCTAGAGAGGAAGCTAGAAATAAATCAGTCAGCCTCACACTTAGTCATATAATAGCACCTATGATAAGTGTGGGGGACATGTAAGAAATGCAATGGGAAGAGTGTATAGCATTCTGAGAGGAACAAGAACGCAATCTTTTTTTAACAAAATGGTCTCTTTTGGAGTGAATGTGCATACTGAAAACACGTCTATTACCATAAACACATTTTTCTGCAACTGATGATTAATAGCATAAACCTTTCCTATTAGGTTTCAACTTTAATTTTGAAATAACAGCTGCAAAGAAAAAAAAAAAAAAGACCCCTGGCTTTCTGGGTTTTCTTTGTTTTTTGAAAGGACAGCCATGCTAGTCTGGAAGAACAGGAAGAACTTCCCTGGAGAAGTGACTGTTGATCTTAATCAGAAGGTTGAGTGGGAAGAAATATTCCAGCTTTGGGGAAAATTGTTTGAAGGCCCTGAGGCAGAAAGAAATACATTGCATTTATGAAAAATAAAAGAATTCAAGTTAACCAAAACAGACTAAACAAGAGGTTGCAAAGTGAATCTGGGAGAGGAGGCAGGAGCTCAGCATCCCCTAGTGAGGACTTCAGTATTTATCCTCAGAATGGTGTTGGTGCCTCTGAAGGGTTTTAAATTTGGCAATTGTTATGTGAACAGGGACACCAAACCTGCTAGGATAGCATCTGGGAAATTAAAGTTTAACCTCCAAGTTATCTCATGGAGACCAACTTAGTGGTGGGTGCATTTGTATTCTAGAATATGCTACAGAGATCTAGCATATCTGTATATACCAGACTTTAAGAGGAACCCTCCCCTAGACCTTTGGGACTTTGAAGCTGCATGATTAGGGAAGCACAAAAAATGTGACTAGTAACTGAGCATAAAAATAATAGCAATATTATGAGGCAGAAACTTGGCCCCAGCCATATTCAGCATTTATGATTCCGGGTAGAGCTAGACTCCATGGTGACTTAAAAAGGGCACTGAAGTTCAGAGGTATACGACGTAACAAGTAAGTAACAGAATTCCCCACATCACTGTTCTGTTTGTGAAAACAAGACCCCTCCCTTAGCATGAGAAGGGCCTAGAGTTCTGACCTTGTAGGCAGCCAGGACTGATTGCCTTAAGCTCAGATCCTTCCTTGGTTGTCCTGGATCTCTACAGAAGGCCCAGGAGATCTCTCTTAAGTAAGTTACCCTCACCTCTGAGCAATGACAGACTTGATGTTGTGTTTTAAAATAATTACTCTGGGTGCAAGATTGGAGATGACAAGTGTGAACAATGAACACATGACCATTGCAATAATCAGGCAGGAGGTTGAAGGAGTTTAAATTAGTGGTAATATGCATGTACAGGTCAATGAGATTTAGGACACTGATGTAGAAGTAAAAGTTGGCAAGATTTTTGTGATGCACCAGCTGCTGGAGATTAGGAAACACAAAGTGACATGTTTGATTCCTTGCTTTATAGCCTGAATTAAATGTATGATGACTCCTTTCCCTCAGATAGAGAATATTTGAGAAGACCCTAATTTGGAAATCAAGACCATGCATTTGGCTTTGGATATGTAGAGAAGAGATTCTCTTAAATGGGATAAACTTTAGAAAAGAGATCTCTTGGTTTTAGGGTAGGCAATATGGAGTAAAACCACTGATGAAGCAATGTATGCTGCTGCTGCTGCTAAGTCACTTCAATCGTGTCCGACTCTGTGTGACCCCATAGATGGCAGCCCACCAAGCTCCTCTGTCCCCGGGATTCTCCAGGCAAGAACACTGGAGTGGGTTGCCATTTTCTTCTCCAATGCATGCATGCATGCTAAGGCGCTTTAGTCGTGCCCGACTCTATGGGCTTACGGACAGCAGCCCGTCAGGCTCCTCTGTCCACAGGATTCTCTAGACCAGAATACTGGAGTGGGTTGCCATTTCCTTCTCCAGAAGCAATGTACAGATATATGAAAAGATGGAGCTCTAAAAATTAAGGTAACTCTTCCTTATTCATGGCTCTATTGTCACCACTGTGTGTTCTTTGGATCTTCTCAGTTTCTCAAAATTGTCTAAAGTAATTGCCTTTAGGGTTGACAGCCTTTTGAGTTTCAGCCTTGAAGTATGTCAGTATGGAAAACATCCTATATATCTATTGGGTTATTCCTGTGTTGTACAAGTGTAGATTGAAAGTAAGACCAGTTGTCACAAGTTTGTTGTTTTGTTGTTCAGCTGCTAAGTCATAGCCGAGCCTTTGCAGCCCTAAAATTAGCACACCAATTTTCCCTGTCCTTCACTCTCTCTCGAAGTTTGCTCATTCATGTCCATTGAGTCGGTGATGACATAGCTCCATTGAATAGGATATCATTTTGTCTAATCTACTGATCACTGTCCTCTACCCACCAGCAGGGCTTCATGAATTTGAGAGCTGCAGGAGCACTGGAAGCTGCTGATGGCCTCCTTTGTTCCTTATCTTTCTTATCCTGCCACATCCTCCATCGATCACTTACTTACCTCAAGTGTGGAAGTTGTGCTGCCTATAGGGAATGAGAGACTGTGTTCAGTAAATCCCAACCCATCCCTTTAGGGTGTTCTCCTATTGTTATAATGTTTCCTGGATGAAATGTGGTGTGTGAATGTGTGTGTATACAACTGTGGTGAATATGTATTCATTTTCAAAAATGGAAAGATTAGTCTTCTGTAATGTAGTTTAAAAAATTTTAATATATTGTTTCATTCTTTGATGATAATCCTATCCAATGCTCTTTAAACTTTAAGAGCACTTGAATAGACCAGTTTGAGATATTTATTTTCTCTGTACACTGTTCAAAGACTTGATTGATTGTGGTGAGATGAGTTTTGAAATGGATATTTCAATAACTCAATGGTAGATGTCAAAGCACTTATGCATACATGTATCGTGCAGGTATCTCCTATATTTAATAAGAATTAATGTTTTTAGTGAAAAAATATGTGAATTATAACACTCAGTACAAGCCTATTCTTTTAAAAAATGTGGTGGATATAACTTTAAGAAGTGGTTGAATTAGTGATCTACTTAAAAATGTGTTGTGGTTTCTGTTGTATTTATGAAAAAGGTCACCAGTTCAAAACTTAATGCATCTTTAANAAAAAAAAAAAAAAGACCCCTGGCTTTCTGGGTTTTCTTTGTTTTTTGAAAGGACAGCCATGCTAGTCTGGAAGAACAGGAAGAACTTCCCTGGAGAAGTGACTGTTGATCTTAATCAGAAGGTTGAGTGGGAAGAAATATTCCAGCTTTGGGGAAAATTGTTTGAAGGCCCTGAGGCAGAAAGAAATACATTGCATTTATGAAAAATAAAAGAATTCAAGTTAACCAAAACAGACTAAACAAGAGGTTGCAAAGTGAATCTGGGAGAGGAGGCAGGAGCTCAGCATCCCCTAGTGAGGACTTCAGTATTTATCCTCAGAATGGTGTTGGTGCCTCTGAAGGGTTTTAAATTTGGCAGTTGTTATGTGAACAGGGACACCAAACCTGCTAGGATAGCATCTGGGAAATTAAAGTTTAACCTCTAAGTTATCTCACGGAGACCAACTTAGTGGTGGGTGCATTTGTATTCTAGAATATGCTACAGAGATCTAGCATATCTGTATATACCAGACTTTAAGAGGAACCCTCCCCTAGACCTTTGGGACTTTGAAGCTGCATGATTAGGGAAGCACAAAAAATGTGACTAGTAACTGAGCATAAAAATAATAGCAATATTATGAGGCAGAAACTTGGCCCCAGCCATATTCAGCATTTATGATTCCGGGTAGAGCTAGACTCCATGGTGACTTAAAAAGGGCACTGAAGTTCAGAGGTATACGACGTAACAAGTAAGTAACAGAATTCCCCACATCACTGTTCTGTTTGTGAAAACAAGACCCCTCCCTTAGCATGAGAAGGGCCTAGAGTTCTGACCTTGTAGGCAGCCAGGACTGATTGCCTTAAGCTCAGATCCTTCCTTGGTTGTCCTGGATCTCTACAGAAGGCCCAGGAGATCTCTCTTAAGTAAGTTACCCTCACCTCTGAGCAATGACAGACTTGATGTTGTGTTTTAAAATAATTACTCTGGGTGCAAGATTGGAGATGACAAGTGTGAACAATGAACACATGACCATTGCAATAATCAGGCAGGAGGTTGAAGGAGTTTAAATTAGTGGTAATATGCATGTACAGGTCAATGAGATTTAGGACACTGATGTAGAAGTAAAAGTTGGCAAGATTTTTGTGATGCACCAGCTGCTGGAGATTAGGAAACACAAAGTGACATGTTTGATTCCTTGCTTTATAGCCTGAATTAAATGTATGATGACTCCTTTCCCTCAGATAGAGAATATTTGAGAAGACCCTAATTTGGAAATCAAGACCATGCATTTGGCTTTGGATATGTAGAGAAGAGATTCTCTTAAATGGGATAAACTTTAGAAAAGAGATCTCTTGGTTTTAGGGTAGGCAATATGGAGTAAAACCACTGATGAAGCAATGTATGCTGCTGCTGCTGCTAAGTCACTTCAATCGTGTCCGACTCTGTGTGACCCCATAGATGGCAGCCCACCAAGCTCCTCTGTCCCCGGGATTCTCCAGGCAAGAACACTGGAGTGGGTTGCCATTTTCTTCTCCAATGCATGCATGCATGCTAAGGCGCTTTAGTCGTGCCCGACTCTATGGGCTTACGGACAGCAGCCCGTCAGGCTCCTCTGTCCACAGGATTCTCTAGACCAGAATACTGGAGTGGGTTGCCATTTCCTTCTCCAGAAGCAATGTACAGATATATGAAAAGATGGAGCTCTAAAAATTAAGGTAACTCTTCCTTATTCATGGCTCTATTGTCACCACTGTGTGTTCTTTGGATCTTCTCAGTTTCTCAAAATTGTCTAAAGTAATTGCCTTTAGGGTTGACAGCCTTTTGAGTTTCAGCCTTGAAGTATGTCAGT
Organism: Neotragus pygmaeus; assembly: GCA_006410875.1. NCBI lineage: Eukaryota > Metazoa > Chordata > Mammalia > Artiodactyla > Bovidae > Neotragus > Neotragus pygmaeus. The sequence continues at coordinate 1,473,559 of SJYV01009037.1, read as the reverse complement.
ATGGAAAACATCCTATATATCTATTGGGTTATTCCTGTGTTGTACAAGTGTAGATTGAAAGTAAGACCAGTTGTCACAAGTTTGTTGTTTTGTTGTTCAGCTGCTAAGTCATAGCCGAGCCTTTGCAGCCCTAAAATTAGCACACCAATTTTCCCTGTCCTTCACTCTCTCTCGAAGTTTGCTCATTCATGTCCATTGAGTCGGTGATGACATAGCTCCATTGAATAGGATATCATTTTGTCTAATCTACTGATCACTGTCCTCTACCCACCAGCAGGGCTTCATGAATTTGAGAGCTGCAGGAGCACTGGAAGCTGCTGATGGCCTCCTTTGTTCCTTATCTTTCTTATCCTGCCACATCCTCCATCGATCACTTACTTACCTCAAGTGTGGAAGTTGTGCTGCCTATAGGGAATGAGAGACTGTGTTCAGTAAATCCCAACCCATCCCTTTAGGGTGTTCTCCTATTGTTATAATGTTTCCTGGATGAAATGTGGTGTGTGAATGTGTGTGTATACAACTGTGGTGAATATGTATTCATTTTCAAAATGGAAAGATTAGTCTTCTGTAATGTAGTTTAAAAAAATTTAATATATTGTTTCATTCTTTGATGATAATCCTATCCAATGCTCTTTAAACTTTAAGAGCACTTGAATAGACCAGTTTGAGATATTTATTTTCTCTGTACACTGTTCAAAGACTTGATTGATTGTGGTGAGATGAGTTTTGAAATGGATATTTCAATAACTCAATGGTAGATGTCAAAGCACTTATGCATACATGTATCGTGCAGGTATCTCCTAAATTTAATAAGAATTAATGTTTTTAGTGAAAAAATATGTGAATTATAATACTCAGTACAAGCCTATTCTTTTAAAAAATGTGGTGGATATAACTTTAAGAAGTGGTTGAATTAGTGATCTACTTAAAAATGTGTTGTGGTTTCTGTTGTATTTATGAAAAAGGTCACCAGTTCAAAACTTAATGCATCTTTAAATTATTGCACATTTCTATGTGGGAAAAAAAGAGCTAAACAGACTGTAGCAAAGTAAAGCACTTAAATATTACATATCCTCTATTTCTGGTTTCTTTTGAGGGGGGCATAAAATCATTCTAGGCTTCTCAGGTGGATCAATGGTAAAGAATCTTCCTGCCGATACAGGTGACTCAGGAGATGTGGGTTTGATCCCTGGGTCGGGAAGATCCCCTGGAGAAGGAAATGGCAACCCTCTGTAGTATCGTTGCCTAAAAAATCCCATGGACATAGGAGCCTGGTGGGCTACAGTCCATGGGATTGCAAAGAATCAGACATGACTTAGTGAATGAACAACATAACATTATTCCAGAATAAGTTGCTAGTCAGCTATCATCTTCTAGCCACCTTAACTAATGCATAGAAAGACCAGTCAGATCAGAAAGAACATTTCTTCTTACATAGAGTATAGCCAATTGCTTGGCTGAGGCAAACAGATCTTAATTAGCAGAAACTCCCTAAGTGCCATCAATAAAGATGCTGTTGCCTTCCCAACTCCAGCAGGCAGCGTATGAAGTTCAAAGTAAAGATTAATTTTAACAACCTCTGCTTGTCAATTTTGAAAGAAGATTCGGTGAGATCTTTAAGTTAACTGATGGAACCCAGCATTTAAGACTAGAGAACAGGCTGTAAGAAAGTGCAAGTGCCTTCTGCCTTCTGAATGTAAGAATTTTTTTTTTCCTTTTCTATGATTGCTCTATAAGAAAATTAATTTTATTCTTGATATTAGAAGTTGTATAAACTTGCCTTGATGATTGAGAGACATACATTTAAAAATGTGCTAATGATTTGATGTGTGGAAGGTAGTAAATGCCTTTGCATCCTAAATATTTGGAGCTGAAGAATGAGTGGCCTGCACATCTGAAGATCTTTAACAGCCAATTATTCAAACCTCAGGTTCGTGGGGGTAAGAAAAATTATTTGGAGATGGGCTAAGTCCAAACTGGTAGCAGACTACAAGAGTGACACTATCTACATTCTGAGAAAAGAAATAAACAATTTTCTAATAACATGGAATTTGAAAGGACATTTTAGACTCTGAATGGTAAATCTATTTGAAATTCATGAACTACTTTGATGTACCAAAGATTTAATTTTCAGGCAGATCAAATCATATTCCACACATGTGTCTTAACACATGGTGTGTCTTTGTCATTATAATGTGGATACCATCCTTATTCTGATTAAAGCCCAGCACCATAATGGGGACTCCTAATATACGTTATGAAATTGTAAAGTTTTTTCATAGGCTTTTAAAGGGTGTTACTTGCCTTTACTAAATTTATATAAATGTGGTGGTCAAGGTCAGATTAAGACCTTTGAGGACTGCAAGTATTGAAAACATAATAATCCCTTTCCTACCCCAACTCAAAATATTAACAGAGGTGAAATTACCATAAGTATGTTCAGTTCAATCGCTCAGTCATGTCCGACTCTTTGCGACCCCATTAATCGCAGCATGCCAGGCCTCCCTGTTCATCACCAACTCCCAGAGTTCACCAAAGCTCATGTGCACCGAGTCCATGATGCCATCCAGCCATCTCATCCTCTGTCGTTCCCTTCTCCTCCTGCCCCCAATCCCTCCCAGCATCAGAGTCTTTTCCAATGAGTCAACTCTTCCCATGAGGTGGCCAAAGAATTGGAGTTTCAGCTTTAGCATCATTCCTTCCAATGAACACCCAGGACCGATCTCCTTTAGAATGGACTGGTTGGATCTCTTTGCAGTTCAAGGGACTCTCAAGAGTCTTCTCCAACACCACAGTTAAAAAGCATCAATTCTTTGGCGCTCAGCTTTCTTAACAGTTCAACTCTCACATCCATTCATGACCACTGGAAAAACCATAGCCTTGGCTAGATGGACCTTTGTTGGCAAAGTAATATCTCTGATCTTTAATATGGTATCTTGGAAGTACAAAAAGCTTCTTTTACTATGATGATCTTTACTGGCACATTTATATTGAAATCTCAAAAATTCTTAAACCATTATTTATATTACTATCAGCATAATTATTATTTGCTATTCCTACACTTTGCTAATACTCTAAACAGTTGTTTATTATTCTTTGGAGTTAACCCAGCAGAAGATATGTCTATTACATTGTATATTTTATTTTGCATCTTTTCCTATCAATTAAAAAAGGAAAGCTCTGCAAGTATGGGAGAAAGCCAACTGCAGCTCAACAGTTCTCCCATTAAGTGGCTTTCTTTCTTCCTGTCCACATTGTTACTTTAAACTAAAGGCATTAATATGTCTAGCTGTTTTATAAGCAGCCAAAATTTTTTTTATGTCAATCATAAGTCACAACAGTTGACACAAACTTAACTATTTGACCAGACACCCCTGGCAGTCTAGTGGTTAAGAATTGGCCTTTCATTGCAGGAAGTACAGGTTCAGTCCCTGGTCATGGAATTAGGATCCCACATGCTAACCAGAACAGCTTAAAAAAACAGCTTAAAAAAAAGTAAGACTTAAAAATTATTTGACCAGAGATAACTAACAATTGAAAAATTAAGAGCCACAAGAATTTACCCCAAATGATGCTCAGAAAATTTTTGAAAATTTAAGTTCTGTTTCTAAGATAAGAGTTTGGGATGATTTAAGATAGCTCTAATTCATTCCAGGGATAAATAGAGATAGGAAAAAAAAAAGGTAGTTTTTTTAAAAAATCTGCTTGTCATTCCTATCTAGAGTTTGACCTGTGGTCACTTCTTTAGATCTCACAGGTCTGGTGCAAATGACAGAATGGGCGTCTGCTCTAATTGAAGAGACTAAACAAGGAAGAGGGTGAAAGGCTGGGTTGTTCAGCTGTGTGGCTCTGATGCTTTTCTCACTGCTGTCTCCCACCTTTCCTATCCTCCACTTCCCTGCCAATTCTCATACTTTACCCCTCCTCCTTCTCCTCTCTATCATCATCAGCAGCAGCAGCCTGGTCTTCCCTTTCCTCCCCCTCCTACTTCTTCATCTTTTTCCTCCCATCCCCTCCCCACCTTCTCACATTCTCTTTCTTCTTTCTCCTTCCTTCTCAATCTTCCTTTTTTCAATATTCCTCTGGGTTTGCAGCTCCACATTGACAGCTCTGGCCAAAGTATGGATGTCATTCCTTTTCCTTCATTATACTCTACACAAGATAGTTAGTCATTTCCCATTAGATTTCACTAAACACAAAGGAAACACAGGCACAAAGAATACTGAGACATAAAGTTTTCTGTGCATAAATTACAGTTTTGTTCTTTATAATAGAATTTATCATAGACCCCATTTGATTTTAAGCAATATCCTGGATGCTACAAGATGTCCAAACTTAAATCTCAGGAGATAGCACAGGTCAGCAAGCAGCTTGGATGAATTATTTTCTTAGCTATCAATCTTCATATGGAGGGCTTCCTATTGACCAAGAGTTTGCTTTTGTACATTTGATAAGTTTGTGGTTTTGTTCTCCAGATATTAAGTGGTATTATTCTGTTTATTTAAATATAGATAATTGTCTAGAAATTTCATTCCAATGGACTCTCCAGTGCCCTCTCCAAGTACCTGTAAATTCCTGAGAGCTTATGAGTTTATGATCATATGTCACTCTAACCTTCAGCCTCTACTCAATTAATTCAATTTGTAATCCAGTTCATCCTCCATGAGTTATTTTTGTCCCACATAGTGTGAACCCACATGTGAAGCTCAGAACTAGAATTTACTCTGAATTTTCCCCCAGTTTAAAAATACACATTCAAGTAAACAAAAACAATTCACACAAGATTTTTGTGTTTCTAACTTGTTGAGACACTGGTATTTATACCTAAGTGCACACACACAGCTTTAAATAGAATACTAGGCACCTTTGTTCCTAAACATTTCTTTTACTAAATATGCTAATATGAAATTTAATCTCCCAATTTATATGTCATGCTTTCTATTTTTATCTCTCTTCTCTACCTTTCTGTTTTATTCTCTGCCCACTCCCTTTCAAGTAGAAAACAATATTGTTATTAATACAGACAGTATTTCACTTTTCCAGCTCCTGCATCTCGGCACTTTTCTGGGCTTCTTTTTTGCATACTTTTGTCTTGCTGAAGCTTTCAAATTACCTCCAAGAACCTAGTTCAGGCTCTAAAGTTTTCTTTAGTTGTTCTCCTCCCCCAAAGTAGTAGAGAATACTTAAGATTTTTCAAGTGAGATCTGTTCCTTAAACTTTTAGAGTTTTATTTTATCCTTATAATCCAATGTTTTTAACATATCTTAATAGAACCTAATACCTTTTGGTTACTGAGAATTGTACATACAGTTATGTTAAATTAGTTTCAATTTCATTAGTAAAGTCATGAACTGACCCAGGTTTTTATGTTTATGAATGAAAAGTTTCTTACTGGCTTTTTCCCTGGTTTCTGCTGCTGCTGCTGCTAAGTCACTTCAGTCATGTCCGACTCTGTGTGACCCCATAGACGGCAGCCAACCAGGCTCCCCCGTCCCTGGGATTCTCCAGGCAAGAACACTGGAGTGGGTTGCCATTTCCTTCTCCAATGCAAGAAAGTGAAAAGTGAAAGTCACTCAGTCGTGTCCAACTCTTCGTGACCCCATGGACCGCAGCCTACCAGGCTCCCCTGTCCATGGGATTTTCTAGGCAAGAGTACTGGAGTGGGGTGCCATCGCCTTCTCCGACCCTGGTTTCTAGTTGCCATAAAATGAAATCCTAGCTGGGCTCTATGGGCTATCTTTGTTGACTTCCCCAAATGAAAATAATGATCCAAAGTATTTTTCTTTCAAAAGTGAATGGGAAATTTATTTAATATCAACAAAACAATAAACAACCAATTTAGCAAATATATAGTGATGTTCCCAAATATCCTAGTCCATATAGTAATGTGCCATACATTAATATTTACTCTGCTCTCAGCAGAGTATTATTTTCTTGGGTTCCAAAGTCACTGCAGATGGTGACTGCAGCCATGGAATTAAAAGATGCTTGCTCCTTGGAAGAAAGCTATGACCAACCTAGACATCATAATAAAAAGCAGAGACATTACTTTGCCAACAAAGGTCCATCTAGTCAAAGCTATTGTTTTTCCTGTAGTCATGTATGGATGTCAGAGTTGGACCATCAAGAAAGCTGAGCACCGAAGAACTGATTCCTTTGAACTGTGGTGTTGGAGAAGACTCTTGAGGGTCCCTCGGACTGCAAGGATATCCAACCAGTCCATTCTGAAGGAGATCAACCCTGGGTGTTCATTGGAAGGATTGATGCTAAAGCTGAAACTCCAGTGCTTTGCCCACCTGATGTGAAGAACTGACCCATTGGAAAAGACCCTGATGCTGGAAAAGATTGAAAGTGGGAGGAGAAGGGGATAACAGGATGAGATGGTTGGATGGCATCACCGACTCAATGGACATGAGTTTGAGCAAGTTCTGGGAGTTGATGATGGACAGGGAAGCCTGGCTTGCTGCAGTCCAGGGATTGTAAAGAGTCAGACAACTGAACTGAATTGCTATCAGCCCTGAGAAACTGCCCCAGAGTTTTCTCTGGTTTTCTGGAAAGGCTCTATACTAGGATCTGACAACTTACAGACCCTCATCCCAATAAAGAAAATCTGAATTTTCTTTATGTGGCTCAGTTTTTATCATTATTTGAAGTGCCAACTCTGTCAAGATTTATTGTTTCCAAGTGCAGCCATGGACAACAACACAGATTAGAAACATCAAACAGAAGTGGATGGAGTATTTACAGCAAATAGAATTCTTGATTGGTTGAGTCAGTTTTCATTAAAGGAAAATGACATTAATAAAATTATTAAGGAAGTTTCCAGAAGGAAGAATTTCAGGATAAGCCCTTACCATAGAAATCCTTTTTTAATTTTGGTGCAAGGGCCTAAAACCAGTTTCCTTGAACGCAAGAGGGCTCCTCTATAACTAATGGAAAAGTATAGTGAAAGTGTTAGTCTCTCAGTTGTATCCAACTCTTTGCGACCCCATGGACTGTAGCCCTCCAGGCTCCTCTGTCCATGGAATTCTCCAAGCAAGAATACCAGAATGGGTAGCCATTCCCTTCCCCAGAGGACTTTCCTGATTGAGGAATCAAACTCAGGTCTCCTGCACTGCAGGTAGATTCTTCATTGTGAGACACTAGGGAAGCCCTTATTTTTAGTAAGTAAGATTTTAAATTCAAGTGGGCTAAAGCATATATGGAGAAAAAAGAAGCTTCTTCCAGAATGGTTTAATACACTATACTCATATTTGAGTATATATGCCATAATTTCACTTATATATTCCACTGGAAATATTTTAGTAGGAAATACCAGAGATCATTAGAAATAATCCTTCAATTACTAGCTTCTATAAGAATACAATGACTATCCTTATGTTGTAAGTGAGGAAACAAATTCTAAGATGAATTTCTTTGTTAAATGATCCACCTGAAAGTGACAGAATCAGGATTTGAACTAAAATATAAATAAGTTCTTGGGTCTTTGCTTAAAATTTATTGTCTGAGCAGTCTGGAGATCAGATCAAGGAGAGCATAGAAGTAAAAAATAAGGAGTAATCTTTTGAACTAGCTCATGATGGTTTCTAATTTCCTCACAATCTTAATGAATAATAATTCCTCTGTTGTTACTGTCAGAAGAGTGCATAATTCCCTTGGTTTAGTCTCACCACAACAAAGACTTGAAATGGCTGACCAGTGTTACAGCTCAGTTACAGCTCAGCGTTGTTGTGTTTTTTTGGTAAAGAAAGTACATCCCTGAGGCGTGAAGGCAGGCCAGTCCCACAGGAGCGGCCTCACCCTGGCTTGGCTCCCTCTTTGTATACTTGTTGTCACCGCCCCACCCCCTACCAATTTGCATTTGCCCTGTGCAGATTAGGGCTAGCACTCATCATTGATCAGGAAGGGGGCATTTTGTTTTGCCTGAGGTTCTTAATCCGGTCCAGTCCGTAGATTTTCCCCTTGTTCCCTTTTCAAGGTTTTTTCACCTTTCTTTGTCTTTTAGCCACCGTGATTTTGGACTCCTTTTTCTTTTTTAACTATCTAACATTATTGTTGCAGTTTTCAGTATCTGCCTACTTTGATGCCCAACTTGTATGAAACTTTTCACTTATTTCTAAATACATAATCAATTTAAATCTTTGATGATTGTTTTCAAGTGTTTGCTTAGAATAAGTCAATCAGTTCCTATCACGTATGAAACCAGCTAGTGTTTTATTTTGAGAGGAAAAAAGAAGGAGAGTGATAAAAGAGATCATGAGAAGCACAGTCCAAACCCAAACTTTGGGGGTTTTAGGTTTCATGGTTAAGATTCACCCAGTCTGCCTGGTAAAAGGGAAGCAGAGAAAGTAGTGGTGGAAAAAAAAAGAAAGAAAAAGGAGGAAAGAGAGAAAGAAGGAAAGTGTTCAGGATCAAGACTGTTCGTTAGATCTGAGTGAAAAATATTGTACATGAACACTTAGTTTATGCCTCTTTCTTTTCTCCTCCGTGGTCTGCACCTCTCCACTAACGCAGAGACCCATAGCTACAGAATGAATACTCCTGTTCTCCTCCCACAAATGCTAATTGACCCACTGGAGGCTCCCCTTCCTGCCCTATCTCCTCTGTGGCCTGACCATCTGCACCCACCCCTCCCTGCCATAGGAGGCTTGAGGCAGTCTCTGCTCACTGCCTTGGCTGCTGGCCAGCATAGAGGGGTCAGAGAAGATGTTAAGGGTGAGGAAGGAGATAGTGATGGAAGATAATGAAGGATCCAAGAAAAAATTCTTCAGGGAGAAACCTGTGCCATGGAAAGGTGGAGAATGTGGGAGAAATGGAGGCAGTTGGAGCCGTAGGCCTAGTCATATGATGAAGACCCAGTGATCTATAGAATAGGAAGAAAACTTCATTTCCATCACAGTTGCTAGTCAGTTTTCTGTGTACATTTTCTACAGTGTGTTGAAGGTGTCCTTGGCAAAGGAAGCTGATCTCAGTGATCATCTCAGCATTACCAGTAGGACATGAATAAAGCCTGGATCAGGGATGAAATCAAGAGCGTGCTGATGAGGATGATGACAAGTGACAGATACAGGTTGCATAATAAGAATGGGTCACCCTCCAAATCTAAGCAGAGAAAGTTAAAGAAGGAGGACTCTAGATTTAGACAGCCTCAAGTGAAATAGTGACCATGTGCTTTGCAGCAAGGGATTGGCTTACATGGAGGTACATGAGAATGAATAGGCCAGTGAGGATAGGCTGCTCAGGGAGGGAAGTGCCAGATCAGAGGACCCCACTGAGACAACTCAGGGCTGCCCTTGCTTAGAATTCAGCTATCCTTCCTCTCCTCTCCTCCTCGTTGACTTCTCTTTCTCCTTCCTCTAGAGTCATTTGTATCAGCAGCAATCTTCTATTTCACCTCTCTTTGTTGTTTTCTCTTGTGCCACCAACTACTTACTGTCCAACCGTAACTCCAAGCCAGTCTCACTTTTCTGGAAAATACAGGATTGTCCATCATTGCTTGAGTTCATCAGTGCTAAGGTCCGAATGTTTTTGCATAGACCCCACCCCTCCAACTCACTTGTTGAAATCTTCATGCCCAGTGTGATGGTATCTTTGGACGTGCTTAGGTCATGAGGGTGGAGGTCTCCTGAATGGGATTAGTGACCTTATAAAATAAAGCCCACAGAGATCCGTAGCCCCTTCAGTCTTGTGAGGACACAGCGAGAGGTCTGCACCCCAGAAAAGGGCCCTCATCTGACCATGTTGGCACCCTAATCTTAGACTTCCAGCCTCCAAAACTGTGAGAAATCAGTTTCTATTGTTTATAAGTTGGCCAGCCTGTTATAGCAGTCTGCACTAAGACAGTCAGTGTAGCGCCTCCAGCATCTTTTGTAGGATTGTCCTCAAGCCACTGAAAACAGACATCACAGCATCATGAGGATGGTATTCTCAGCCAAATCTGTAAGAAATTAGTCTTTCTCTGCTAATAAAGAATTTTTAAAATAGGCTTGGCATGAAAGGGTTAAGGGTTGGGTCAACTTTAGCTCATCCACATAAGCTCTTTCACAATTTGCTAGAAAAACAACTTCAAGAGCCTTGAATTAGTGATGGTATTAGGAGAGAGAGAAAAGAAAAACAAAGGAGGAAAGGGATCAGGGAGGCAGACAGAATGGCAGTGATAGATGCAGGAGAAGCTGGATAAAGACAAATCAAGTTAAGGTGTTTGGAGTTATGTGAACCAGTGTGTCTCTTTGCAGAAGAGCCTCTTAGCTTCTGAGTCACAGTAGAATTCAAAATAACATGGAAAGATAAATATGACTCTTAAAAAGGAAATACGGCCTTCCCCATCTATCCATTACCCCTCTTCCTCAGCTCGTGTCTCTCTTGTGAGAATGCATCACACAGGCAGCCCTGAGGTCACTTGTTTCTCCCTGTCATTAGCCGGACACCACAACCGAAGCTGACTGGAAGGAGTATTATTCTGATGAATAACATTAACTTAGTGACCTCACAAGCACAAGATGGGAGGAGATGCAGAGAGAGCCAGCACAATTGAGACTTCTATTGGATCGGTTGGCTTTTAGCCAGGCCCTGCTGCTTTGAAAGCAAACAGCATCTCTCTGCGTGTAGAGGTAATGGAGCTGTTAGGCTGCTATTCAGGACTAAGAGAAGACCAGAATGCATCACCCCCACAACAATGGGCTACTCTTAACCTAGTTACAAGGTAAGATAGAGCCCCCTTCCACCTGCCCTGGCTCTTGGAACTGTTTTCCTGATTGGGATTGTGAGCTCATGAAGTCACTCAGCATAAATCTACAGGAAAGTAGACAAAACCAACACAGAGAAGGAAGACAAAGGATGGAATTGCATCCAAATAGAGAGAATGGACAAGAGCTGAATTCCAGAAAATAAAGGAAAGTAAATAAAAAAAAAAAAAAGAAAAGCAGCACAAAAGGCAATGGTCAAGTGAGAGGGGAATAAGAACAGAGAGGGGAATTTAAAGAAAAGAGTGGAAAGTCAAACTAATCTGAGATCTCTGTGCTGAGTGAGCCTATATTGGCCTCATGATTGGTTAGCTGAGTGTCATGCTTTCTTATTTGCTCTTCGTAACTTGCACAGACTTCAGACAAAGCTGACGGTCACACAGAGGGATACTGCACAGACCTGGGCTCGATGTTTCCCTTTGGAAAGAGCTGAGGAGAGAAAGGTTATTTCCTTTCAACAAACGATGATTTTAAAAGTATTGGAAGCAAAAATGACATCTCTTCCTGAGGTTGGGGCAATGAGCTCACTAAAGCAGTTCTTGAATAACTCAAGATTCGTTTCTCAACTCTCTTCCCCACCCTCAAGGGTCCCACAGAAAAGGGCAAAATGCTAGAAAAAGTAGCAGGACGGAGAGAGCTGTGTTAAGTCAGCCACAGGTAGAGACCAGCGGCCTTGACGAGAGCTGGGGTTTGAGTGTTGTGTGGCACTGCGGCCTCTAGTCTCCATCAGGATTGTAGGCACCGTCCCTGTTGGTTTTTAAGACAGCCCAGTGTTGCCCGGACTTCCCCGCATCTGTAAGCTGCACGGTGGATACCCTCTTGAGGTCTTGTCCACTCTTATCGCGTAGTTCTCTTTGGGGGCTGTGCGTAGAGAAAGAGAAAGGGAGGAGGACATGGAGGTGAAGAGAGAACCCAAAAGAGGAAGTACTAAAGGAAAACATCTCTAACTAAATATCATTCTACACTGGCCCCCGACCAAAGGGAGGCTCTTGTGTCTTTCTTCTTTGTGGGGCATTCCCCAAACTACCTCCGTCTTATGTCCCAGTTTTGCCTCCAGTTTCTTGAAATCTTATTATTATTATTATTTTTTGTCTTTCTTTCACTGTCATTCTACCATTGGAAAGCTTTGGTTATTCAGTCTGTGCACAACACACTGTGAAGTATACAAAGTGGCTGGTGGGGCTCTGATTTCTAGGAGTTCAAAGTCAAGCAGGTGACACAAAACAAATAAACACGAACCATTTAGCAAACAATAGCCTGAGGCTAAGATGGGTGAGGGACTCGGGAAGCAAAAAGTGCAATTGTATTTTTGATTGTGCTTCTAGAAGCACAACTGCCCACATTTCCAAACAGCTAAGCAGCTCTGGACCAAGGTTTGAGTCCATTTCACTCAGCCTATCAAGGACGACTCAGAGTTTAATGAGTCAGCAAAAAAGAGGGAGATCGGCATACACCTTCTGAGACACATCATCAGGGCCAGGCAGAGCTGTGGAACTCACTTTGAGCTGGTAGGTCTGCCTAATGGATGATCCTATATTATTAGAAAGAGAAGTGCCTTCACTTTTCGTTTATTCCCTCTCTCTTTTCTGTAAGAAGAGAGAGAGAAAGAGGGGGAGGGAATGTGTTACAAATGAGCAGATAAAGAAAAAGCCTGGATACACACACACACACACACACACATACACACTCAGGGATGCCCCTTTTCCCCCCACCTACTTGTTTACCAAGTGGGTTAGCAAAGGTATTGTATTGTGTTGTCTTCAGAATTACTGACCAGAGTAAAGACAGGAAATCCATATTTTCATAGGAAACAAGGAAGTCAGTTCTGTAGTTAGGCCAGAGGGAAAAAAGAAAGGGCAGATTACCACAGGTGGAAAACTTTAGCATTAAATATAAATGATATAAGTAAAAAGTAAGGAAAAAATAAAAACATACACAAATTATAATTATTCTGCCATACCAGCTCTGAAAACTTGGATGGTATTATTTTTGGTATGACTTTGTAAATATTGCACTTGTTTGCATATACATCAACTGATGGCCACATTTTGTCATGCTGTATATTGTATATCTATACCACAGAATTAAAAGTGGACTGAAATGGTTCAATGAAATTGTTTTCCCTAAGCTCCAAATGGAACCTATGCTCATTTTGGGGAGTTTAAAACATTTGATTGACTATATATTCTTATTTTATTAATTATACAGGCCTCCTACATAACTCCTAAATTTGTCTGTTCCAAGGATGAGGCCTCACAAGTCTTCTTAGAGAAGAACCAGTGTTTTTTTTTGTTGTTGTTTGTTTGGTTTTTTCCTTCTGTGTTGGAAGGAATCTCGTTAGAAGGTTTGGTTTCCCTAGACCTACATTTTTTTCCAAATCCAAAAAGAACTTTGATAATGAGACAGAAATTTTGTTCTGAGTACCTGGGCTTATTCATACATTTTTGGGTTTGTCTATCAAATCCAGCAAAGCAGTCCTAGCCTAGGAACCTAAACTTAGCCTCAGTTGCTCCCCTAAGAAGGGGCCTTGCAGTGTTCCATAGAGGGTCTACAGGTTAAGCAGCTAAGAGATCAGAGTTATCATAATTGGACTCAAAAGGATGGGAGAAAGCAAATGTTCTGCTTTTCCCAAGAGTAAGACCAGAAAAGGAAATAGAGAAGCGAACTTAAGAAAACTCAAGAAAAAATATGTCAGTAAAATTCACTCTTCTCTCCTTGTCCCAAATATCCATTTTTATCAAAGCCTATGAGATTGTATCTCTATATAATGTATTTAGTCTCCAAGTTAGTCTCCCTGTCGGTTATTCAACTAACAGATTGATTTTAGGATATTAGATAGAACCCTAAAAATTCTCATTTCAGGAGAACAAAAATGGTTAAACATTGGCAATTTAATATGGTTCAGTTGGATTCTTCACTTATTTCAGTATATATATTTTTTCCTGGTACATAATTCAATACCTTATGGATTAAAACCAAAAATCTGAAATATAGAACCCATGTGTGCCTCTTACCTAACAGATATTATGCCTCCCTGTCCTTTAGCCAGTGAAGACCTTCTTGATAGTACCTGCTTTATCTATATAGATAGAATTTATGGAGTTTGCCTCTGCAATGTTCATTTTAAAAATTCCTTTTTTGCCTCTAATTTTCCATTCCTTCCACATTCTTTCTGTATATGCTAAAAATTCCATACCTCCCTCAAATACCTGTGGACAAATCTCTATTAAGCAGAAAGATTCCCTGAAAATTCATACTTCATTGAAACTCCCTGTCCTAGAATATCCCTTCAAATGTATGATTATACTTAGCTCAGTAATATCATGAATATCAGTATAGATATATACTGTTTTAGTAGACCTCATTGTTTCATATTATGGGTGCCTTTATATGCCTGAATGAACCTAAAGTACTTCTAGGATTAAAATATCTTAGATTTTATAGTTATTTATTTATTTATCTGTTTAGCCACATCTACCCCAAATGTGTCCATCCTAAAGGAGATCAGTCCTGGATGTTCATTGGAAGGACTGATGCTGAAGCTGAAACTCTAATTCTTTGGCCATGTCATGCGAAGAGGTGACTCATTAGAAAAGACTTTGATGCTGGGAGGGATTGGGAGCAGGAGGAGAAGGGGATGACAGAGGATGAGATGGCTGGATGGCATCACTGACTCGATGGACGTGAGTTTGAGTAAACTCCGGGAGTTGGTGATGACAGGGAGGCCTGGCGTGCTGCGATTCATGGGGTCACAAAGAGTCGGACACTACTGAGCGACTGAACTGAACCCCAAATGTGTGGAATAGGTCTGACACACCAAGGCAAACCATGCTAGTTAAATCAGCCCTTCTCCAATAGTTTATTCTGTGAGGTAATCACAAAATGCCAATCTAGGCATTCTGAACAGCCTTTAAATAACAACTTCCCTTCCAACTCTCTGGGATAGCAATTTGTGAGTACATATCACTCCAGTAAGTACTGGTTATGGGTCATGAAAAAAGGAAAAAGAACACAATGGCAATCAGCCAGACTCTCCTTCCTAAGCCAGCCTCCAGTGCTGATTGTTCCAAACCATTACTTCCCCAGTCTACCTGTTAGTAAAGACACACACCAGGCACACTGGAAATTACTATTATTGGAGACCATTAAACATCATCATAACAATAAAAGCCAAAAGTCAATGAGCACTTACTATATGCCAGGCGCCACTTTAAACTCCTTAAAGCCTTATCTCATTGAGTCCTCACCGCCCCCTGTGAGGTCTGTGTACCTGAAGAAATGGAGGGAGAGCTGGCTAGCAACTCACCCAAGTTCAATCACTGGAAAGGGGTGGGGGTTTAAACCAGGCCCCAGGTCTGCCTACTTGTGTAACATGCTCTTCTGGCGAATGGAAGGCCCTGCTACAGCACAGAATTATGCCCCAAGCTTACCGATTTGCCCAAGATCCCACAGTTACTGTCTGAGCCAGGACTGAAACACAGTTTCTTCACTTCTAGTTGGCTCTTAACCCAATACTCTTCCAATTAAACTCTACTGTGGTTCATGAACAAGATGAGAAGAAGGAAGTTCAGTAGGAAGAGGAGACGTTCTATTTTGGATTCATGGATAAAAGGTTCATTATATTTCAAATTTAATTACTGAGCCATGGCTTTCTTTAGAAAAGAGGAAAAATCTTGCCCTGATGCTAGGGAAAATAGAAAATGGGAAGTATGAGGCTTTATTTTGTACCTGGCCCTGCCTTCCTTTTGGAGCCATTTCAGGTTATAAATATGCGCTATTCATATGTGACTTTTCCACTGACTGTGGGTGTCTTGAGGCCTTCAGGCGATGGTGAAAACTGTCCACAATTGGAATTTCTCCAAGTGTAGTGGGAATTTGTCCCATAGATGACTACAGTGCAGTTCATGTTTCCAGAGGACTGGGAAAAGTAAAAGTACTTTTAAGACAGACAATAGTGAAGAGATTCCAAAGATGAGCAGCCCTGATTTATAGCTTACTGAGATTTTACTAGTCCAGGAACAAGCAAGGAAATAAATATATAAAAACGATTAAAACTAAGAACAGAAAATTACCACAATACTGGCTTTGGCTGCTGTTTCTGGTACAGATTACTTGTAGATGACTCTGATTTAGACTCATCAATTCATTCATTTCTTCGGGTATTTATTTTTGAACTTTTCCTGGACCTTGAAAACCAAACTGACCCTGTAGCTCTTCTCTCTGTCTGGTTCTTGAGAAAAGAGGCACAGTTCCTGTAAAGGAAAACACCCCTCTCCTGTATGGCTCCCTTTCCTCTCAGCATCTTCTACAACACAAGTTCATTTCTGACCACTCCACACCACAAGCTGGGTATCCTGCAATTCCACTGGATTCTGGCACTGTGTTCTTAGAGATCATGTTAGATCCCATCGGTTAGAGGTTCAGTCCTAAAAGATTTAGCCACAAGTCCAGGTTGTTACCTGTGTATCTGAACCCACCAGGTATAGATCAGAGGATCCCACGACCTCCTCCTCAAGTTGGATTAGTTGGAGCAGCTCACAAAACTCAGGAAAACATTTTTCTGTTTAGGTTACCATTTACCAGCCAGAAAATAAGGCAAGGAATGTGGGAAGGGGTATGGGGCTTTCGTGTCCTCACCCTAAATCTCCATACATTCACCATCCTGGAAGCTCTCAGAATCCTTTCTTTTGGGGGTTTTATGAATGTCTTATTACATAGGCTTATTTGATTAGATCTTTGTTGATAAATGAACTCCATCTCCAGCACCCTCCCTTTCCTGGAGATCAGCGGTGGGGCTGAAACTTCCAAACCTCTGTTCACTTGATTGGTTTCCCTGGCAACAAGCTCCAACACTTAGGGGCTATGTAAAAGTTACTTCAGATGGTGCTAGTGGTAAAGAATCCACCTGCCAGTGCAGGTAGATATAACAGACATGCATTTGATCCCTGGGTTGGGAAGATTCCCTGGAGAAGGAAATGACAACCCATTTCAGTATTCTTGCATGGAAAATCCCATGGACTGACAGCTTGGTGGGCTACAGTTCATGGGGTCACAAGAGTTGGAAACAATTTAGCATTTAAACCACCTCCAAAAGTTACCTCATTAATATAAATTCAGGTATGGTTGACAAAGGCTTGTTATGAATAATAAGACAGTTTTATTGCTCTTATCAATTAGGAAATTTCAAGAATATTAAGATTTCTGTGCCAGAAGCAGGGATTAAAAACTAAATATATATTTCTTATTATAAATCACAGTATCACAGATATCATTCTGTCTTCCACTGCTCATATCTGCTGCTCTCTGCTCAGTGCGCCCGAGCATCCAGCTATCAGCACGTGTCACTGGTCTGCTCCCTTCCCTGACTAGTACTCTCCCACTCTTCTTCATTTAATGCTTTCTTCTTTCTCCATTTCCTTCTCTGAGTTCAAGCCCCTGGCCAAAAAAGATACCATAAAAATACAAGCACAGAGATGCTAAGTGTTTCAGGGAGCTAACATTGTCTTCCTTTGTGTTCTATTCCTAATCTTTACTGTGGATCCTTTGGAAAGCCAGTTGATGTACTGTTTTGTTTTTTGTTTTTTTTTCCATCTATAAAGTGGGGTTACAATACTGGCCTTTCTCTTAAAATATCACTATGATATATTACACCCTGAAGAACAAAGCCCATGTTAGTGAAGGGCTGCCTCACTTACGTTGGTCCCTGAGATGGGCCAGTGGGCAGTGAGCTGGAATAACAGGACAGGCGATGAAGCCATGCCTGGCTGTGATGACCAATCCCCTAATGAGATTTCCTACAATGAACACATATCCAGCATTTTGTTTTATTTCATTTTAATTGAAAGCTTAGGCAACGCTTCATGCTTCATAAACATTCTGTTATTTTCAGATCAATCTACTATACTGGAAAACTTAATAAACAAATAGATAATGGTCCTGCTGAGCTGTTCAGCATTCCTTATTCACATCTCACCAGTTTCACGCCCTGCCCGCAGAATTACATCTCTCTTTTTTTGTTCGTTTGTTTGTTTTTATTTTTTCAGACGTTACTTTTTAGAAAGAAATTATCTGTTGCAGGAAAGGGTAGTAAAGTCCAGAGCAACCTTCTGAGCTACTTTGCATTTGGTTGGTTTTGAGTTATATGTAATGTTCCATGGGTAACCCAATTTTTTTTTTTTCCTTAAAATAAGCAACCAGGACAAGATTGTTCTCTTCATTCAGGTTTTCGTTTTCATTTGGATTGGTTGTTTTTAAAGAAAGCAGTTAAATCTTCCTGGGAATCTCTGCCTCGAGGCATGTGTGTGATGCATCATTCTCTTTGGTTATATTCACCTGTCTCATGCAGGTGGCGTGTGAGTTGTGAATAACAGGAGGCAGTCTGGTCTGTGTCTCAGGATCCTGCTGTGATATCTTCCTACCTTGAAAAGTTTGAAACTTAATAAAAGGAAAGAGATTAAATATGCAAAATGGGTTGCCAGTGATAAGATTGATTACTAAGGTGGAAGATCCCAAATAAATTGTGCTCTCATTTCAGTTAGAGACCATGAGTGTTAAAACCCAGGGATTTCCTTAATCTCAAAATCCCTCGGGGGGAAATTACTGAACATGAGAAAAAGGAAAATGATGATTCCTTGGGTATGGAAAATATATTTTATTTAGTATTTATTAAAAGTACATAAGTTAGAACAGTATACAGTTAGTGTTAGTCACTCAGTCATGTCCAACTCTTTGCAACCTCACAGACTATGTAACCCACCAGGCTCCTCAGTCCATGGGGTTCTCCAGGCAAATGTATTGGAGTGAGTTGCCATTTCCTTCTCTAGGGGATCTTCCTGACCCAGGGACTGAACCTAGGCCTCCTGCTCTGCAGGCAGATTCTTTACCATTTTAGCCACTAGGGAAACCTGATAAGAACAGAGTATAGCACACAGTAAATGCTCAAAAAGTCTGATAATGACGATGAGGATGTCTGTCCCGTGCGTCTGGGACATGGGACCCTAGAGCTGGCACACAGCAACAATTTGTTAAGTTGTTACTGTTAAAAATGAATAAATGAATAGTTTTGTTCTCTGCAAATCCTATAAAGAATGGTAGGCAGTTTTCAGTGTTGCCTTTATTCCTCCACATAGACATTTTTGAGCCCCATGCTCCAGAGTTTGACTAGCATAATGCTGACCCATTAGAACCACATTCAAGACACTGAAAGATGCTAGGGACTCAGGATAAGGAGATCCTTGCCTCAGTGGCTCTTCAAATACAAGGGCCTGAGTCTTATATGTACTAAAGGACAAGGGGCATGATCCTCAGAGCTCTTTTCCTTAAGTCCATACAGAAATGGTTAGAATTTGACATTTTCAACATGACATGAGTAAGAAAAATTTCAAGGGAAGAAAAAGGAGAAATGAATGGGGAAAAGCAAAGGCCAATAGAAAACATGCATCATTTTTTATTTGGGAGCTGAAATTATCTCTTTGCACCTAGTGTTTGTCTAATGGTTGTTTGCTTAACCATAAGATATTTAAAAGCTGATCAAGATGATTTAGTAGACTGCAGAACATGTAGCATGTTGTTTGGATTAATAAGTGGGAAAACTCACAGGAAAAAGATCCTAACTATAAAGGAAAAGGTGAATTAAAGGTTCAAAAGTAAAATTAGAAATGGGTACAGCTCAAAGCACTACCGACAAAGTAGGGGATCTCAGTCTCCCTTGTTAGTTATGAGTGAGTGGCAGGAGCTTTAATTCCTCATTTTGCTGTGGCTAATAAGCTATTGTGATGAATCAAGTGGATAGTCTTACATACCACTGTCTGTGGCCATGTGTATTTTCACCACCTTATAGAAAAGGATCAAAGTTCAATTATCAGTTGGACTAGGACACAGACTCATAATTAGACAATCCCATGATTTATGATTTACACTTGTTACCTATTCTGGAAGGATATGGGGTCAGATTATACAAGGTAGATACATTATCCTTAACTCTGCTATGCCATGCTGTCTTTCCCTCTTCTCTTTTTATTCGAGAATGATAAATAGAGAAGAGATGAACAAGATGAACAAATGAACAAATGTGAGTTTATTTTTATGTGTTCCTGATGAGGGACTTTGGTTCTTCCTCCATAATCGAACTGCTTTAGCCCATCTCAGATGTGTTTGGAACCAGGGCACTAGATGCATGATTTTTCCTACTGTCTAAAAGAACTTCAGGACTTATAGAAAAAGGAAAAGGAGATTCTTGCTAAAGCCATGGGGACCTGTATGCAGCTCTCTGAGAAACACAGCTCAGACAAGTGTGAGCAAGGGGAAAGAGTAGGGGAGAGGAGGTGCAGGTTGGGAGAATGGTATGTTGGAGGCTTTAAATGTGCTTGACATGAAGTGAATGCTTGAGGTGAGCATGTGTATAATGCTGATGTTCAAAGATGTGCATGGGGATGGATGCAAGGTTAAAGACTGCCTAGGCCTTGAGCTGATACACTGGTTAGGCACAGGACTGGGTGAGGTGCTTTATCAGTGTGCCACATCACAGTAAGTGATCAGAGGAGAAATGGATGAGGGAGGTGAACGAGGGTCTCCCCTTACTTGTATTTCTTCACTAATTAAGTACAAAAGTGCTCTCAACCATGTATTAACAGTCATGATGTGGGTCTCACAAGGGAAAGATGCTTTGCAGTTTCTCACAAAAGCCAAGTAAGGAAGGTAGGTGGGGAGAAAGCCACAATAAATCTCCTTATTAATGAAAATCTGGTTTTAAGGCTGTTTGCTTTGGTTCACAGCTTATTTTCAAGATCAGGATTAATATTAATTGTAAATTTATGGAAAGTGGATATACTTAAGAAACAGCAGGTTCTCTATGCATAGTTGTGTATGTCCTCTGGGGATATATAACTTGGATGGATGTGGCTTGTGTGGCAGGTTGTCTGACTGGTGTGGTGATGGCCTGTGCATGCATTCCTGAGGTCTGGAACAGCTGCAGGCTTGGAAAGGGCTTCATCTTAAAGTTGAAATGGAGTGCCCTGGGCATTGTAAAGATTCTCACTGGGAGTACAATATAGCTTACATCTTCATGTGCTTTGTAATCATAGTAACAGCTATATTAACAGTGAATATATTTGAAGCACTTAATATGTACAAGGCACAGTTTCACTCATTTAATCCTCACAATAACTCTATGTTAGATTTTATTATGTGCTGTAGAGAAGAGGAATATGATCCACTGAAAGGTTAAGAAACTTTCCCAAGGTCATACACCTAATAAGTAGTAAGAGTCACATCTTGAACCGAGACAAGTGTGGTTCCAGAGTCCATATGATCAAACATGGGGCCAGCCTCCCTATGCATGCCCACTGAAACTGGAACTGTGTAAAAGTAGATGAATAGTGAGTTTTGCATGTAAATTACATCCATGCAAAGTATACTTAGTCAATACAGTGTGCTACAAGAGCTACATAACACATGACATAGCTCCTCACTTCTAAAGGATATACTTTTTATTCAAAAATTAATATTTCTGAAATTGAATCATATTTTAGAGTTGCAACCTCATGGACTATAGCCTGCCAAGCTCCTCTGTCCATGGAATTCTCCAGGCTAGAATAGTGGAGTGGGTAGCCATTCCCTTCTCCAGGAATCTTCCTGACCCAGGATCAAACCCAGGTCTCCTGCACTGCAGGCAGATTCTTTACCTTCTGAATCACCAGGGAAGCCCAAGAAAGCATTATAATTTAATTAGCCGTATGTATTTCCTTCTTGGTGACTTGTAAAATAACAGTGCATCTTATAATCAATGCCATCTATTGTCAATAGAATACAGAAGATAGTTGTAATCCCCATGTGTAGTAAATGAAGGGGTAGTACCTACATGTAGATAAAGGGATATTGGTATATATGAGTATGTTTGTTTTCTGGCTGCAGTTTAATGCATCTACCATGACACCACACACATACACAAAGGATGCAGATTTCCCCCACTAGGGGTCCAAAAGATAAGGTGTTAATAGCAAACATGGAGTAATATCATTAAGAAAATCAGAATGCAAAATGAGGGATAAAGTCCACAGTTAACCTATAATGTATAAAGAACAAATAAATGCATGCTAGTAAATAAGCAAAGGAGTGACTAATTCTTAATTAAGAGTTGGAGTCAAGTTCACCTTTGAAATGTTTTTCTAAGAGCAAACAAAATCATTTATTCAAAGTTCATGACGCATGGCGATATGGTGACAGTGATTTTTTTTAATTTTTTGCTAATTAGACATTATCCGAAGCATCATATTCTGACCCTGTGTCTTCTTATTTTGCTATTAGTGAAAGGTATCTGATGTTTCATTATACTGACAACATTCCTGCAGCATTAATCCCTTGCCATCCTGAGGGTCATTTCCATAGGCAACAAACAGCTTTCCATGAGAGGGTGCTGTATCCCTTTCTGGGCTGAATGATCATGCATACTATTTACACAAATCAGAATTCATGAAATCTCTCAAGGTAGTTATAGTTGTATGCTATGTTATGATTTGCAGATTATCTATCACCTATGCACCTAGTCTATCTAAGTTTTCTGCAAAATAGTGTTCAGATATTATCCTCATTTAAGGCTCAAAATCCATTTAGTGATGCTTACATTGATAGGGACAGTGCTGAAATATGAATTGGTCTTGCAATTTCATAGCTTTGTATCCCCATTGGTTTGGTGTGAGAAGGCATGTGTAGCAATATTGATCCCTCATTGCTCCTAGAGTGGGCATGGGCTGTGGGTCTCCAGCATGTTTCTGGGGTGAGGGTGAATTAATATTTTAATGAGGGGCACAGTATACAAGATTCACATTTTTACCTGGAGAAATCAAAGCCTGAGTGATTTAATGATTTTCTTGGATGACTAGCTATTCTGCTTATTTTCTGTCTCAGCCGTTAGCTCCCAGTTGCCTAAGCTGGATAAAGGATGAGATGGAGAAGGAGACTAAGCCATAGACATGAGGTTTATCTCTTGTTTTGGTGTCTGATTTCATTTTCTAAAAAGGGACTATGGGTCATCAAATTCTGGAAATATTATGAACTAAAGAGCATCCTGTTCCTTTCTGTTTTTCAGGACTTAAATTAGAAGAATCAATGTCTCAGCTTTACTTATTTATTTATTTTGGTTTTTAGAGTTAAATTAGATTTTAGAGATATAATGTCCAGCTTTTATCTAAATAGATTTGTTGGCAGACGCTTGGACTTGGGTGTGGGGTATATTTAAGGCTGGGTGACCACTGCCAAGAATATAGGTAGATTGTATCTTGGTTACAGATAAATCAAGTAATAACATTAACCAGCCATGCAAACCCACTCCAGTCTTCTTGCCTGGAGAATTCCAGGGATGGGGGAGCCTGGTGAGCTGCCGGCTATGGGGTCGCACAGAGTCAGACATGACTGAAGCGACTTAGCTAGCAAGCAAGCCATGCAAAGGGCACTTAGGTAATATGTGTTTCTGTAGAATATTATAGAAAACTTCTAGAATATTATTATTAAAGACTTAATAATTTTCTGATTTTGGTTAAATATTGTATCCTATTATACCTGACGTTTATTCTAAATCTAGTGTTTTCTGTTAGACAACTCAATATATAAATATGCTCCATATCAAAATGTAAAATTCTATATCTTCTAAAAATCATCTTATCTCTTGGGAAGCTAAATGGTTGTTAGATAAAGAGGTTGTGATCTAAATCTTTCACACCTGAATTGAAATTCCACCACACTGCTTTTGTGTTGTGAAACTGTGGGCAGGTTATTAAGTTGACTGAGCTTTAGAATCTAAGTGTATCAAATGGAAAGGATAAAACCTTCCTGAGGCTGTAATAAAGTTTAAATAAACACATATGGTATATGCTGGGAACTCAACAAATGGTGCTTCTCTCTAAACAAATCAGAAAATTTTAGGCTATTACCCTTCTGCTTAAGTATAATCTGGGCATAGCGATATGGTAAAGAATACTTTTAAAACAGAAAAGCAAGAAAATGTTAATTTTAATTAACATTTAATTAAACCCTGCTGTGTTATAGTCTGCAATTGGTTTCTCAATCCTGTTATGCAGGTAGAATTTTTGAAATGTATCTTGATAATATANATTAGCTCCCAGTTGCCTAAGCTGGATAAAGGATGAGATGGAGAAGGAGACTAAGCCATAGACATGAGGTTTATCTCTTGTTTTGGTGTCTGATTTCATTTTCTAAAAAGGGACTATGGGTCATCAAATTCTGGAAATATTATGAACTAAAGAGCATCCTGTTCCTTTCTGTTTTTCAGGACTTAAATTAGAAGAATCAATGTCTCAGCTTTACTTATTTATTTATTTTGGTTTTTAGAGTTAAATTAGATTTTAGAGATATAATGTCCAGCTTTTATCTAAATAGATTTGTTGGCAGACGCTTGGACTTGGGTGTGGGGTATATTTAAGGCTGGGTGACCACTGCCAAGAATATAGGTAGATTGTATCTTGGTTACAGATAAATCAAGTAATAACATTAACCAGCCATGCAAACCCACTCCAGTCTTCTTGCCTGGAGAATTCCAGGGATGGGGGAGCCTGGTGAGCTGCCGGCTATGGGGTCGCACAGAGTCAGACATGACTGAAGCGACTTAGCTAGCAAGCAAGCCATGCAAAGGGCACTTAGGTAATATGTGTTTCTGTAGAATATTATAGANCACCTAAAACTAACATACAACACTGTACAACAATACTTGAAAATAAAAAATTTCCTTTTAGAAAAAACTCCAGCTACACACTGATGAGTTTGGTTCTCCAAAAGTGTACCAAGTGAGAAGTACAGCTCTTCCGCTTGTATAAATGAGGCCTCCGGGAACTTAATTTATCCTAGTGGTTCTTAGTCTTTAATGTGCATCAGAATCCCTGCAGGATGTGGTAAAATGCAGATGACTGGGCTCACCTTCAACTTCTAACTCCGTAGGTATGGGGAAGGCCTGAGAATCTGCATGTCTAACATCTTCCCAGCTGCTGGGCAGGATACCATTGAGAACCAAGGTTTAGACCCTTGGTTGATTTTTGAAATCAGTTTTTTAAATCAGCTCTTTCCCTGATTATTGAAAAGGATCAGAAACTAGTGAACATTTTTTTGTGTGTTAAACATGTGGGAGACACTTAGGTTACCTCTAATCAGCTTATGATCCCAAGAATATCCATTTGATATTCTGAATTAGGTGGGTTAAAAAAAAATCTACATTTCAAAACTTAAAATATCCATTAAAAAGCAATCCTGGTGATTATGAAATGAATCTGAACTCTCCAAAAGTTAAGATAATTACCTTTCATTCTCATCAGAAGCTACATGGGTTTAGGATTTGCTAGAATTTGACATAAACTTACTGAAAGGATGTGTCTCAAAAAAGATACAAACCAGTAGTCCAAATACTTGAGGTGATCTTGAATTCTCTACCATTAAAAACACAACCCACGTATACGTATAACTGATTCACTTTGCTGTACAACAGAAACTAACAAAGCATTGCAAAGCAACTCCAATAAAAAAGAAAAACAAATCAGAAACTATATCCCTCACTTCTGCAGGTTGGAGAAATCCCTATTTTCTTTAGCAATGTTATTTGGNAAAAACACAACCCACGTATACGTATAACTGATTCACTTTGCTGTACAACAGAAACTAACAAAGCATTGCAAAGCAACTCCAATAAAAAAGAAAAACAAATCAGAAACTATATCCCTCACTTCTGCAGGTTGGAGAAATCCCTATTTTCTTTAGCAATGTTATTTGGCAGAAGAAATGCAGAGAGTTTAATTATATAACGGGGCTTCCCAGGTGGCACTAGTGGTAAAGAACACACTTGCCAATGCAGGAGACATAGAGATGCAGGTTCGGCCCCTGGGTCTGGAAAAGCCCCTCGAGGAGGGCGTAGCAACCCCCTCCAGTATTCTTGCCTGGAAAATCTCATGGACAGAGGCACCTGGCAGGCTAAGGGTTGATAACCTTGAATCTCAGATAACTTCTGTGTTAAAGCATTATCTCCCCTCGGTCCTTACCTTTGCTAAGTTTTCCCTCCCATTAGTAACAAAATCTAAAGTTCTGCATCCTTTGCATCTTCTGAATTAAACTTTAATTATTCCAACAGATAGACTGTTCAGTGCTCAGAGACTAAAGGCCTAGATCTGTATAAGACTCATAAAAACTTTGGACGATTTCATTAATCTTTTTTCCTTCCCACTGTCAAGTCTCTAGAAGATGTCATTCAGCCCAGACAACATTCTTTAGATCTACCATTAATCCTATTTTTTTAAACCAAACTATTCTCTTGCTCTCTCAGCCTTCTCCAAGCAACATTGTTAAGCTCAATAAAATACAATATTTGTTTTTGCTACCGATGTCTAGCAAGTTAATTCAACTTTGATTCCCCCCCCCCCTAGTGTTAGTAGCCCTAAAAAAGATCTATTTTGTGTATGTGAANCTCCAAGCAACATTGTTAAGCTCAATAAAATACAATTTTTGTTTTTGCTACCGATGTCTAGCAAGTTAATTCAACTTTGATTCTCCCCCCCCCCAGTGTTAGTAGCCCTAAAAAAGATCTATTTTGTGTATGTGAAACTGGTACTAACACCTCTTAATAAAGACTGAATTAAGCTATGAATAATCCTGGGGATCACTAGTCTAAACCTCTCATTTTATGTACCTAATTCAGGCCTCAGTATACAAATCTCTTCTGAGTAGATTCAAGTCATACTGCAAAGTAAAATCATCACAAGGTTCAGTTCACCTCTCAACTGGTATGGTGGTCCAATGGGAGATAGCATGTACTAGCTGGCCTTTAAATTTTCTGTCTCAGTTAAAAAGTCAGTTTGGAAATAAAACTACTTTCATCAACATTTAATAAGATTTGGAAGATGTAAGGCTATATTATATTGACCTTTATATCAAGTAACAAGTGAATGTTAAATCATTACAATAATTAGATGAATGGGAGAAGTTATTTATGAAGCAAAGATTCAAGGAGATTCTCCTACAAGGAAGGAGATGCAAACATATTAATTTAAAAATAAGCACTTTGAGTATGTCTTCCTTAAGTGAAAAATAAGCCTTCTACAAGGTTATTTNGACTGATGCTGAAGCTGAAACTCCAATAATTTGGCCACCTGATGCGAAGACCTGACTCACTAGAAAAGACCCTGATGCTGGGAAAGATTGAAAGCAGGAGGAGAAGGGGATGACAGAGGATGAGATGGTTGGATGGCATCACTGACTTGATGGACATGAGTCTGAGTAAGCTCCAGGAGTTGGCGATGGTCAGGGAAGCCTGGCATGCTGGAGTCTGTGGGGTCACATAGACTCAGACATGACTGAGTGACTAAATATATGTATATATGAAGTATCATTTGGAGTCAAAACTGAATTTAAACTTTCACAATATCAGTGGGAAAGGCAGTCTATGTGGTCTGAGCAAATGTCAGTCACTAAGTATTTAGGAAGGGAGACCAATAGAGAATAGAAATTGGACNATATATGTATATATGAAGTATCATTTGGAGTCAAAACTGAATTTAAACTTTCACAATATCAGTGGGAAAGGCAGTCTATGTGGTCTGAGCAAATGTCAGTCACTAAGTATTTAGGAAGGGAGACCAATAGAGAATAGAAATTGGACTGAGTGTTTATTCCAAAGCCTTGACGCTTTGTCAAAAACCTAAGATGGGATGCTGGAAGGGTGTGGGAGGTTGGACTCACTGTTCATTTCCACAGGCTTCTTTTCAACCTGATCGTTCGTTCCTGTCCAAGGAGTAATATTTTATTTGACAAAAGGGCCATTGCTTATTAGAAGATTTGATAACAGCAATTTTAGGGCATATCCTGAGAAATCAAATCCAAGTGTCAGAAGTGTCACCACTGAAAACTAACAAGAGTCTCCCTGACTTGTGTATGTGAATAATCACCCTGCATGCACCAGCCCAAGGCAAGTTTTATTTTAGGAGCCCTTTGCATCCTCCTTTCTCTTCCTGCCTATTCTTTTCTGGATATAGGATATTTCACAAATATGTCCTTCATTGTCACATGGGTCTCACAAGATGTTATTTTTGTTCTGTGAGCTATTGCATGCTGGTTCTCACATCTTAAAGTATTTAAGCAATTAAATGCCTCCTAAATCCATACTGTCAGCAGTCTCAGGCTTCCCCATCTAGCTACCCTATGATTCTGCAAGGATTTGGAGAAGATATTTTATTCCACTTTCCATTCTACCTTCTGTCTATCCCCAGTGCAGGTTTTCTTTCTGCCCAAGATATTCTATTCTGTTATCTAAATAGCCCCAGGAGAACCACAGTTAGATCTATATATTTTTTCTATACTTTTCTTCCCTTCCCTTTGAAACTTTCTCATTTCTGCCTTCCCTTCCCAATTCCAGTTGCCCAATATGATCTTGGTCCTCCTCTTCTAGAAAAATGCATTCTGGCAGCCCACACCTCATTACATTACTCCAACCGATATTTTCAATGCTCTCTGGACAATGTCCTACATCATCCCTCTCCCACACTCCCATGCAGGATTGCAACTGTTACCCATTCTTTTATTTATTCAGTAATTCCTGGTTGCATAAAGATGGGCAAGCCAAGAAAAGAGGACACATAATGGGCAAAAAAAGACATGGTCTCTGTCCTCAAGAAGAATTGAGTACAGTNCTCTCCCACACTCCCATGCAGGATTGCAACTGTTACCCATTCTTTTATTTATTCAGTAATTCCTGGTTGCCTAAAGATGGGCAAGCCAAGAAAAGAGGACACATAATGGGCAAAAAAAGACATGGTCTCTGTCCTCAAGGAGAATTGAGTACAGTGGGGAACATGTTCAAATAAACTGACCATGGCAGTATGATAGGTTTTGATAGGGTAAAACCAAGAGGCCATACAGTTCTAGAGTGGAGGTTCTTTAATTTACATGATACATTGAGGAAGACTCCCTCTGAGGGACAAAAAGGGATACTGTGTGAAGGGAAGATATAGTAGAATGATCGGGGAAGAGAAAGTGTTTTAGGAAGAAGGAACAGTATTATGAAGACCTACAGGGGAGAGAAAATATGTTATTGAAAGACTAACAGATGTTTGGTATGTTTAGAGAGTAATAAGTGATGAGACATGAGGAAGTAACCAGATGCAGGGGAATGATGTCAGCTTTGAAGAGTTTGCACATCATCTGTACAAAGGGGGCTACTGAACAATTATTTAAAGGACAGAGTGATTTAAAGTTTTATAATAAGATTACATTGATTACAATGTGGTAGATGGTGAGGACAGGACACATATACAGAGTCACATATGTACACACATTTTATTTTTAGCACTAAAACATGTTGCCTTTGAGTTACAAGTCCTTAAAATCTCTTCACTTTGTTCTATAGTAATTATTAGTTGTGTTTCTAGTGAAGAATTGGTCAACCATACAGACCTAATTTCCCTGAGTAGTAGAGCTCTCTTGTTCTTCACTTTTCTTCTCACTCCTCTCAAACTTTCCTGATCAAAATGTGGTCCAAGGACCAAGAGTTAGCATCTCCTGGGAAGTGTTTAGAAATGTGAATAGCAGTTTCCACCCCAGACCTACTGTATCCCAGTCTGCACAGGCACATTCCCAAGTTCACTCATATGCATATTCAAGTCTTAAAGCCTGTTCTAGAAATCTACCAAAGACTCCCAGCCCTTAATTCTATCTCTGTCTTAGAGACTAATGTAAATTTATTAGTGAGATTAAACAGAGGCACATGAATAAACATTAAGCAATATTCTCCACCGTATCTTCAAATGCAAGTAATGCTGGGAGAAATATCAATAGCTTCAGATATGCAGATGACACCACCCTTATGACAGAAAGTGAAGAAGAACTAAAGAGCCTCTTGATGAAAGTGAAAGAGGAGAGTGAAAAATGTTGGCTTAAAGCTCAACATTCAGAGAACTAAGATCATGGCATCAGGTCTCATCACTTCATAGCAAATAGATGGGAAACAGTGGAAACAGTGGCCGACTTTATTTTTCTGGGCCCCAAAATCACTGCAGATGGTGATTGCAGCCATGAAATTAAAAGAGGCTTGCTCCTTGGAAGAAAAGTTAGGACCAACCTACACAGCATATTCAAAAGCAGAGGATTACTTTGCCAGCAAACGTCCATGTAGCCAAGGCTATGGTTTTTCCAGTAATCATGTATGGATATGAGAGTTGGACTATAAAGAAAGGTGAGCACCAAAGAATTGATGTTTTTGAACTGTGGTGTTGGAGAAGACTCTTGAGAGTCCCTTGGACTGCAAGGAGATCCAACCATTCCATCCTAAAGAAGATCAGTCCTAGGTGTTCATTGGAAGGACTGATGAAGCTGAAACTCCAATACTTTGGCCACTCTGATTCTGGGAAAGACTGAGGGCAGGAGGAGAAGGGGATGACAGAAGATGAGATGGCTGGATGGCATCACCAACACAATGGACATGGGGTTGGGTGGACTCTGGGAGTTGGTGATGGACAGGGAGGCCTGGTGTGCTGTGGTTCATGGGGTTACAAAGAGTTAGACACAACTGAGCAACTGAACTGAACTGAATTGAATGTCCCCAGATTTATTTCCACAGCAGTGTTATTTTCAAGGTGAATTGGCTACAGGTTTCGTGAGTTGTAGAGGTGGGATTTTCCCCTAAAATTACATCTAGCATCTTTTCCTCTTGTTTCTTCCAGTATTTCAACTGAGTGTCAGGTTAACCTGCACTGCAGTAGCCTTACAAAACCAAATTTTAAACCTGTGGGCTGTTGCTTCTAATATACTTAATGAGCCTTCTTTTAATCATCCTATTTTGAAATATTTTTCTATGTGCCTATTTCATTTCTAAATTTCCATCAAAAAGTACAGTTTCTGAAACACCCACAAAGCCTAATCACCTTCAGTTGCATATTTTATAAAAATTTGTGAGAGAGAAGCAAATGGTGAATGAACAAGTGACTGTAACTAGTTTGTTTAAAATAGGAAGTTTGGGGCTACTGTATTGAGTGGGAAGAGAGTCAACCCAGTGTCCTACATGTCTAACTTCTGTCCTTTAGCCTGGCTTAGAGCAAACAGGTACCAGTGATGGTGACCTCCAAGGTACTTGAAATTCTCGATCACTGAAAATTCTTCAAGAATGATAAGAGTTCCGTAAACCACTGGCATAGTGGAAATAAACCCTGACCTAAAAATGAAAAGATCTGGGTTCAGATTTTGGCTACATTACTAATTAGCTATGACTTCACAAATTATGCCTAACGGGGCCTAATGTCCTCATCTATAAAATGGAAGCCATAGACCAAACAATCTCAGAATATTTTAAGATTCCACATGCATTCCATTTATCTGAAAATTGTGATCCATATGTGCTGCATAATGATGGAAACATTCAGGAAAACATAATGTTCAATTAACCAGCGCACCGCCGCTTCCCAGACATCCTGAATTAGCGGAAATGTACACTCCTGCATGCAAGCCGCCTCTCTCAATCACTCCTCTAAGTGGCAATTTTTGCCAAGTCTAACCAGCAGTTAGACTTGTTGCTGTTTATTTTTTTCCTCTAAGCTAACTAAAAGATTATACCTTTCCTGAAGCTTCTGCCAAATGCTTTCCTCCCAGTCATAAAAATCAGGAATATCAGTCATCTCGTAATATCAGTCATTGACCCTATCAGCAACGTTTCCACTATACCGTCCTCATGTGAGTGCTCGCTGATTCTTTCTCCTTTCATGGTAGTCCTGAAAGTGAAGCAAACTCAGTGGTATAGCTGCCTTGTCCTCCTCTCCTCAGAGATGCTTCTCTCTTCTCTTCTCATGGTTCTCCACCCCTCATCCACATCAGAAAGACCCAAGTGGTACAGTGGTATCAGAGGCTCCTTCGGTCTTTTCCTTCCTGTCATTGTATTTCTTAAATATTTTTCTTTTCATTTAAAATAACTCCACTTTAAGTAGTACAATGAAGACACTTCCAAAGCCAAATTTGTTTTCAGACTTGAAGCTGAGTAATTTAACACTATGTTTAACTAGTAAGAACCCAATTTGACTGATTCCTTTACCCAATCTGAAAACAGCTGTGACTTCTCTTTCTACAACCAATGGTTGTCCAACCGCAATAACTACAACTAAACATATCATCAGTGCAAACTTACACCAGGTGCTTTACGTAAATCATCTTATTTTATCCTCATAATACTATAAGAGTTGATTTTTATCCTAATAGTTTATACTATTATAGAGGCTGGAGAAAGTATACCATTTGCCCAGAGGTACCTAAAGAAACTATTTGTCCTCTTAACTGGTGAGAGGCTGAGCGGGGATTTGGATCTGAGTAATTCTGACTCCCAGGGCTTCCCAGGTAGCTCTGTGGTAAAGAATGTGGGAGACCCAAGAGACACAGGTTAGATCCCTGTGTCTGGAAGATCCCCTGGAGAAGGTAACGGCCACCCACTCCGGTACTCTTACCTGGGAAAACCCGTGGACGGAGGAGCCTGGCAGGCTACAGTCCAGGGGGTCACAAAGTATTGGACACAACGTTGAAGGCACACACACGATGCCTACGCACACCTATTCTGACTCCCAGCCCCTTGGTCTTTCATCGTATCAGGTGTTGCAGCTTTGATCCTAAGGTGGGTTGGAGCATGTGATCAAGCACTAAACGATGATCCAACTGCACATCCATCTCTAAGGAGAGAGTCCAAGAAGAAGACTTGGTGTTTTCGGTTGAATCTGATGTCCTTGATTGCCCTGTGAGGGTTTCTCTTTTCATCTGTCCCCAAGTCCTCTGCCCATCTATGTGCTTTAGAAATTGAGTACATTTATCACCTCAACCATCTTCTAGGTCAGTGTTTCCAAATTCTGATGTGCTTAGGTATCTTCTGGTCACCTGGAGATTGAATAGTTCAAGGTAGAACTCGATAATCTGAATTTTACAAGCATCCCACTCTACCAGTGGAGAAACGTAATGAAAAACACAAGGATATCCATTTTATCTTCCCTATCCTGAGTAAAGAGTAGTTTACTCTATTTTCCAGGTCTGGAGAATGTACCACAGGTGAGTGTTTATACCTTTTCCTTGCTAATAAAGTGTGCCCTAAACAAGGCAATGATAAAGATACAAATTAGGATTACTGGTGAGACCCACTACTTTCTCTGCCTATATCTAGTTCTGGAATCTGTAGGTCATCTCCTGTGACCCTGAACTGTTCTTCATTTTTCCTGTGGGTTTTTCTGAAAGTAATAGAGTCACATTCCTTTCTGGTCTCAGAGGATTTCTCCTAGATTTCAATACATTATCCTGCCAGTATTAAATAGGCATTTTACTTTCCCCATTCTGAAGAGGTATACCTTTGAAGTGGTATACCTTTGAATCCTATCACCAACATTCATTGTCTGTATGACTTGGGCAAATTATTTATTCTCTAATAGTTTCCTTTTCCTTCATGTGTAAGGGGACAGTAATGGATTGCAGAATTTATGTTATGAAGATGCTGTGAAGACTAAAGAACCAATGCCCTTATGTGGCCCTTTCACATCATAGTAGAAGTGAAAGGGTCCCTTTAAAGTTGTGCAGTCTACACGCTGTGCAGCTGTATGAAGGGGCCCTAAAGTTAACTAATACCTGTAAAGAGCTTAGCACAGTTTCTGCCATTGCCATCTCCATATGGTACCTATTGTTTAATACTGATTCTTACCTTTGATTATCTTTATCTGATTTGTTCTTATATTCTTGAAATATTTTCAGTTGCCACTTGTTAAAGTTAATTCTACTTGCTTGATTCCTTAATTTGTGGTCCAAGATAACTGGGCTGGTTATGAGAGTGACCCTAGGCTTCCCCTTTCTCTTATCAGTCTTCTTCCAAGCAATGATACATCTTTGTAAGATAGCTAGTTAAGATTAAGGGTGCAGTCCATAGCTATGAAACTTTTTTTTTCCCCTGTGTGAAATACTAACTAGCCTGCCTAGAGATTGAACCAACCACCTTGACCTCATTAGCACTAAACTCCAAGCAGCAGAACATTTTGCTTTCATTATTCTAATAATGTGATGATGATTATAAAGATACAACAAGAATATCACTGAATCTAGAAATTTCATTATCCCCATTAGTGATGCAAATTAGGAGAAGTATGCATAAGAGGGTGAATTAGAGTGCTTACATGGAAATCACAGATCTGACAAATAGGTTTAAGGATGAAGATGTAGTAAGTGGATGTGGTGTAGAAAAGAAGGGGACGAAAGGAGGGGAAAGAGAAAGAACAAAGTCTGCTTTGTTTAGGCAGAAGAGTCAGCTGTACCAAGAGATAATTAATATCAGGTGTGGAAAGACAAAGGGCTACACCACATAATTTGATTCCTTACTGTTACACTTTAATATCCTTTAAATAACACCAAAGCAAGCTCTTTAGGAGCACTTTGACAAGAAAAGAAGAAATGTTTCATCTATTTAGTATTGTGCCAATTTTATTTTGATCCTTTTGCACTAAAATATTATCAGNATGATCCAACTGCACATCCATCTCTAAGGAGAGAGTCCAAGAAGAAGACTTGGTGTTTTCGGTTGAATCTGATGTCCTTGATTGCCCTGTGAGGGTTTCTCTTTTCATCTGTCCCCAAGTCCTCTGCCCATCTATGTGCTTTAGAAATTGAGTACATTTATCACCTCAACCATCTTCTAGGTCAGTGTTTCCAAATTCTGATGTGCTTAAGTATCTTCTGGTCACCTGGAGATT
Source organism: Neotragus pygmaeus (assembly GCA_006410875.1). Classification (NCBI taxonomy): domain Eukaryota; kingdom Metazoa; phylum Chordata; class Mammalia; order Artiodactyla; family Bovidae; genus Neotragus; species Neotragus pygmaeus. The sequence continues at coordinate 1,439,082 of SJYV01009037.1, read as the reverse complement.
GAATAGTTCAAGGTAGAACTCGATAATCTGAATTTTACAAGCATCCCACTCTACCAGTGGAGAAACGTAATGAAAAACACAAGGATATCCATTTTATCTTCCCTATCCTGAGTAAAGGGTAGTTTACTCTATTTTCCAGGTCTGGAGAATGTACCACAGGTGAGTGTTTATACCTTTTCCTTGCTAATAAAGTGTGCCCTAAACAAGGCGATGATAAAGATACAAATTAGGATTACTGGTGAGACCCACTACTTTCTCTGCCTATATCTAGTTCTGGAATCTGTAGGTCATCTCCTGTGACCCTGAACTGTTCTTCATTTTTCCTGTGGGTTTTTCTGAAAGTAATAGAGTCACATTCCTTTCTGGTCTCAGAGGATTTCTCCTAGATTTCAATACATTATCCTGCCAGTATTAAATAGGCATTTTACTTTCCCCATTCTGAAGAGGTATACCTTTGAAGTGGTATACCTTTGAATCCTATCACCAACATTCATTGTCTGTATGACTTGGGCAAATTATTTATTCTCTAATAGTTTCCTTTTCCTTCATGTGTAAGGGGACAGTAATGGATTGCAGAATTTATGTTATGAAGATGCTGTGAAGACTAAAGAACCAATGCCCTTATGTGGCCCTTTCACATCATAGTAGAAGTGAAAGGGTCCCTTTAAAGTTGTGCAGTCTACACGCTGTGCAGCTGTATGAAGGGGCCCTAAAGTTAACTAATACCTGTAAAGAGCTTAGCACAGTTTCTGCCATTGCCATCTCCATATGGTACCTATTGTTTAATACTGATTCTTACCTTTGATTATCTTTATCTGATTTGTTCTTATATTCTTGAAATATTTTCAGTTGCCACTTGTTAAAGTTAATTCTACTTGCTTGATTCCTTAATTTGTGGTCCAAGATAACTGGGCTGGTTATGTGACCCTAGGCTTCCCCTTTCTCTTATCAGTCTTCTTCCAAGCAATGATACATCTTTGTAAGATAGCTAGTTAAGATTAAGGGTGCAGTCCATAGCTATGAAACTTTTTTTTTCCCCTGTGTGAAATACTAACTAGCCTGCCTAGAGATTGAACCAACCACCTTGACCTCATTAGCACTAAACTCCAAGCAGCAGAACATTTTGCTTTCATTATTCTAATAATGTGATGATGATTATAAAGATACAACAAGAATAGCACTGAATCTAGAAATTTCATTATCCCCATTAGTGATGCAAATTAGGAGAAGTATGCATAAGAGGGTGAATTAGAGTGCTTACATGGAAATCACAGATCTGACAAGTAGGTTTAAGGATGAAGATGTACTAAGTGGATGTGGTGTAGAAAAGAAGGGGACGAAAGGAGGGGAAAGAGAAAGAGAACAAAGTCTGCTTTGTTTAGGCAGAAGAGTCAGCTGTACCAAGAGATAATTAATATCAGGTGTGGAAAGACAAAGGGCTACACCACATAATTTGATTCCTTACTGTTACACTTTAATATCCTTTAAATAACACCAAAGCAAGCTCTTTAGGAGCACTTTGACAAGAAAAGAAGAAATGTTTCATCTATTTAGTATTGTGCCAATTTTATTTTGATCCTTTTGCACTAAAATATTATCAGAAAAATTTGCACAGGTAATTGGAAAGAATATATATATTTGTGTATATATATATATTATATATATGATGTGTATGTGTGTGTGTATTCAACTTCTATAAGAAAGACACAGATTAGGGAAGAAAACTGGAAACATATAACAGAACAAAGAGCCATACCCTCCTGAGGCTTACATTCTGAAGAGAGGAAAGTGTTAGTCACTCAGTTGTATCCGACTCTTGTGATCCCAAGACTTAGTCTCCTCTGTCCATGGGACTCATCAGGCCAAGAGCATGGAGTGGATTGTCATCCACTCCTCCAGGGGATCTTCCCAACCTAAGGTTCTAACCCACATCCATTAGGCTGGTTCTTTACCACTTAGCGCCACCCAGGAAGCCCTCTCAAGAGAGGGGTTAGACATAAAAGAACTACATGAGTAAGCAAATGAATAGATTAAGGAAATTTAGGACACAGATTAAGAATATAAATGTTAAAGCAGGGCTGAACTTTTCTTAGTAAATCACGATTAGAGAAATTTTCCCCAGTTTTGGGGCACCTAGCAAGAACTGGTTTTAGGACTGTGGAGTAGAAGATATTTCTACTGCCAGTTATTTTAAGGAACTAAAGGCTCAAAACACAAAACAATGTACCTATACAGCCACCCACTCTGTCCACAGCCTCTCAGTGCACCAGGCAAGGTCTGATCACCCTTTCATACCTCCTGTCTAAGACCGTGTTGACCTGTGTCTGGCCAGAGCTGACCCAGATGGGACTGTTAGCACTGTTTGCAAATGGTGATGGATGGAACACACAGCCCCAGAGGTCACTCACCCCCACGGATGGTACCCCCTCTCTCACCTCACTACCAGTCTCCCTACTACTCACCCCGAGGGTTGGGTCTGTCTATATGATTTCATATTTTACAGTTGCAAATTCAAGACTCACCCCCAACCTTGACCTCTTGTGCCTCAGTCCCTTCAACTCCTGTGACCTCCGTTCCTTCTCCACCTCAGTTGCCTAGCAACACTGCATCAGACTCATTTTCCATCAAGTCTCACAATCACTTTAACATCTCTTACTTTCTCACTCCTTTTCAGTCTGCTCTGAATCTCCCCATAGCCTCTACTCCCTTGACCATTTTCCTGTGGTCACAATATAACATCTTTGTCTGTAGTGATTTGTCCAAAGAGTCCAAATTCAAAGAAACTGGGGAGGGGAAGAGGATGAGAATAAGAGCAACTTTATATCAAATGAGTCCCTGAATCCAGCTGTGCCTAAAGAGCTAGTCAAAAACTCTTAGTTACCTGAACCAATAAATTCCTTTTCTATGTAAGTGACTTTGTTTTTGGATTCTGTCATTTGCAACTGAAAGATTCCTAAATAAAATAATACAGTTATTTGCATATATATATTATCATCCTCTATACAATCATAAACTCTTTGAGAGAAAAGACTGTATTATTCATTTTGTATCCTCCAGAATGCTTGGCACATTGTATGCATCCAATAAATATTTATTGAATGAATAAATATTTATATTTATAAGAAAGCTTAAATTTAGATTGATGTAGCCTTCAGACTTCTCTAAAGTGATCTGGATAATGAACAGCATCACACGGCTGAAATCTTTAAAAAAATTCCCTACCTCCCAGTGGGAATAAGTAGCTTTCCTCCAGTCTTCCACCCTTCCACCATTGTTGTTTTATCTGCATCCCCATTCAGCTTTTACCCACAAGAGAGACTAAAGGCACTTGGATGACTGTGTTCCTTTTGTGAGCAATGATAATCTCGGGCAGTGGATATAATACAACTGAAGGAAAAGAAAAAGAAAAAAAAAAAAAAACTTGCCTTTTTGGTTTTAATTTTACCTTGATCCAGATTCAAGCTTTTCTTTGTAGAGAAAGTGTTGAGACCATTTAAAACTGCATCCAGATAAATTGTAGCAAGAGCAAGATATTGGGTAGAGGTTATGTTTTTCAATTTCTGTCTGTCCCTCTCTGTCTCACTCATACATACACACACACTCCACAGATTCTCAGGGCATATCTGCAAAAAAAAGCTCACTCTAGCTCACTCTGACTCATATACCTATGAATACAGGTACACACAGAGACCAAACTTTCCATTTAGGAAAAAGTCCCCTTGTGCACATCTGGAGTCAGAAAAGTCAGGGCCAAGAACTCTTCCCTGAAGCAGATGGAATGTGGGTGGAGGCAAACAGAATGATATATTTAAATATTTAGCAGGAAGGAAATCTTAGACAGTTAAAGCAGCATCCTTATTAATCGCCAATTTTAGAGGTACTCCAGCATACAACCCCTTTCTCCTGTCTTATTACTTATCGAAAATACAAGAGGCTTGGGGTGGGGCCTGGGAGAGGTGGCACAGAAGTCATCTATTTTTCTCTGGGTGTACATGTGTCTTTTAATTATCCCTCTTGAGATACTTCTTTGCATGGTTGTGCCTTCAATCTGTTGCTTGCAGTTCTGTTTTTGACAGCAGAGCTTATATTATCAGCAGTTGCCAGTTTTGTTTTTTGAGGGAGTGGGGACAATTAGTGTGGGCCCACTCTGTCCATGCTGTTTACCATTTGGAAAAGGCTAAACTGCTTACCATTTCAAGGAGCCTAAAGTACACGCATGAGCCTCTTCTAAACCCTGCTTCCTGGGGTGAGGAAATCGTGCTACTGAGGCTAGAGCAGGAAAAGATTGCTGGGCTTCTCTGNTCCATGCTGTTTACCATTTGGAAAAGGCTAAACTGCTTACCATTTCAAGGAGCCTAAAGTACACGCATGAGCCTCTTCTAAACCCTGCTTCCTGGGGTGAGGGAATCGAGCTACTGAGGCTAGAGCAGGAAAAGATTGCTGGGCTTCTCTGTGAATTTTGTGTGCCCTTCGGATATTCATAGATTTCATTTTTGAAAAGATAACCAGGTTACTGCCAAGGAAGCTCCAACAATAAAAATAACTAAGTCAATTGAATGGTAGCATGCACTTTAGCAAGCAGTCAACTACTTACATCAGGAATATAAGTAGCAATCCTTTCTCTAGTAACAAATGCTAAATATTCAACATTCCACATCTGCCTGTGGAGATGGAGATCTTTTAAAGATGTTGATACATAGAAATTCCCCCAAACTCCTGCTGTGTTAAAAATGCAAATCATCCTTGATTCAAAACAAGGTGTGTTCTTAGAAAAGCAGTGCTTTCATTCGAACAGATTTCCCAGTAATGTGATGGAAACAGTAAAGAGTGAAATAATGTGCATTATTAAGTGAAAATAATGTAAAAGCTTATTCAAACTTTGCTTCACTGATCATCACAGTGAAGCATGATTTGTGACTTGAGCTTTACAGTGTCACAAAGCTGCAAAGATGCAGTCAAGAAGATAAACTCAAGTAATGGGAAGAATCAGGATTTGGAGATAGTAGTCTATAATATTTAAATTTCAAATATGTACAGCATGTCATCTTTTCATGTTGCTTTTGATCCAGTTATGAAGTAATACAAGAACCTTTTGGAAGAAAGAAGCTGGAAAATGACCGTTCAACTGATCATCTGTAGGTTATCCTTCTTAAACTGTTGGAAGATTTCCTTCCAGTCTTTTCTCTGTGCACTTTTAATTTTCATAAGTGCATCAAAAACTTCAGACATGAAGTAAGTCCTTATTCTCTAATGACGTGACTCATAATCTTCCCACCATCTTGTTAAAGTTGTGGCTTTCAGTCCTGTTCAACTAGATGTGTGTGTGTGTGTTCACTCAGTCACGTCCGACTCTTTGTGACCCTATGGACTGCTACCCGTGAGGGTCCTTTGTCCATGGAATTCTCCAGGCAAGAATACTGGAGGTTGCTGGGGGTTGCCATTGCCTTCTCTAGTTCAACTAGATAGAGTCTGACAATAAGTCCTCTTATTCTCTACCCTGTTCCTCATCTTCATCACTAAACTAAAATGTAAAGGATAACTTGTGAATAATAACAGAGCCTAACCCTATCAAGACCAGGGAGACAAAAACTTTGAGGGGAGTGAAAAGAGCTATCTCAGATCTCTGCTTGGTACATTCCCTTAGTCATGTGAGTCCAAGCAGACATGATTAAGACCACTTGGTGCCCAGGCTGACCTAGATGATAGCAAAGAATAAATGGAAAGCCCCTGAACTGCCTTGGTGTTAGTTTCCACTTTCCATGAAGCGGAAGTCTTCAAACCATCCCTTGCATTTTTGTCTAGTCGTGATCTGGTTTAGAGACACCCTCCTTAGTCCACTCAGGCTGCCATAACAAAATTTTATATACTGGATGGTTAGAAAACATAAATTAGTCATCTCACAGTTTTGGAGGCTAGAAGTCCAAGTTAAAGTGGCAATGATTTTGGTTCCTGGTGAGGGCTTCCCAGATCGTGCTAGTGGTAAAGAAACTGCCTGCCAAAGTAGGAGACATAAAAGATGCAGGCTCGATCCCTGGGTTGGAAGATCCCCTGGAGGAGGGCATGGCAATCCATTCCAGTATTCCTGCCTGGAAAATCCGATTCATAGAGGCTCTTGGTGGGCTACAGACTCTTTGGGGTCATAAAAGAGTTGGACATGACTGAGCAACTAACAACAGGGATATATGTATGTTCAGTCCATAAAAATACCTCTCTCACAATATTCTTCCCCTACTTTGCTTTCAGAAAATGGATTTGATAGAAGAATGTGACTTCATTGGGCAGGTGGGTAGGGAAATTTTAGTAAGAAAACAAGAATGGAACTAATTCTATAATTGATGGAGGATGAATTACCAAAGAGTAGCTTTTCCCAACAAAGGTCCGTCTAGTCAAGGCNCTGAACTGAAAGATGAATATTAAAGGATAATAACAAAGATAAATAATAAATTGAAGAAAGTTTACTTGGTCACTATATGGTGTGAACTGTGGAGTCAGTGAGATGAATGAATAGCACAGTCAAGTAACCACAAAGACAGAATTGATGTTAAAAAAAAAATCAATTTCTAGTGATCTGGGCTTAATCCACCAATGGTCTGTGGCTTAGGTGTAAAATAGATGATGATAATATTAGGTGGGACATATTTAATGATTAGACAGTAGAGACCAGCTATTGAAAAAAATCATTTTTGAGATATTTACAATGGAAATTTTGTTTCAATGAACTTGAGGGTATGTATGAGATAATAATGGGATTAATTAAAGATAAGTGACCATGTGAACAAAGAAAATTTATAGTAACTAAAAACTTCTCTTTTCAAGAAGGCAGTTTAGTATATAAAATTACATTACTTGAACTTGATGGGGACTGTCAGGTGGAATTATGTGTACAGAGATGAGAAAAGAGTAGGAGCAAGGGACCATTTCCAGCACCCCACACTACATCTCACCTGTAATCTCTTCTTCCACTTAGAGTTTCCTACAGCTGTGTCTGACTAGACCACTTGAAATGCCAATGAGCGTGGGGCATGCATATATTACTGATTTGAAGAATTGTTCCAGAAACAATAAAGTTCTCAGAAGGAAAGGGGGAAAAAATATTTCTCTTAAGGATACACAAGTGTTTTTCTCATGGGTAAATCAAGATCTTAGTCCCGAAAAAAGATGTGACATTGGAAACTTTCCCAATTAAAATATGCAGATATAGCTGTGGAGTTGTATGAATGGATCTTATCATTAGGTTGTTAAAAGATAAAATCTTTTGACATGTTGAAGGATTAATGAAGTTTCTCTTTTGGTTTAAAATGGGGCCTGGTATGACAGTATGCCCTAAAAAATGAGAAGTCATGACTCTGGCAAGTCTGCTAGCTGTCCTCAGTCTTTCTTCTCCCTTTCATCAGTATTAGCCCCCTTTACTTTCAGGTGGGCACGTGATTGTTCACAAGAGTCTGTTTCCCTGAAACGCTCACCCTTCTGACCCTGTTGCTAAGATCTAGTCAGTAAAAGATGAGCAGCAAAATTGTAACAGCTTCTTGGAATGTCCCTTAAAAGAAAGCTTGTGCATGTCCTTTGTCCTTCCTTCTTAGTCTCTTCTTTCCTCGTGACTAGAATGTCAGTGTGTTGAGTGACAGTGGTCATACTGGTCTATGACGTGACCTTGGGAATCCAGACCATTCACAACAGAGCAATAAAATAGAGCCTGGACACAGGAAGTTGGGGGTCAAAGCTACCCTCACCCTAGTCTAGTGAAGTCAAAGTCACTCAGTCATACCTCATTTTTTGCAACCCCATGGACCATACAACCCATGAGAATTCTCCAGGCCAGAATACTGGAGTGGGTAGCTGTTCCCTTCTCCAGGGGATCTTCCCAACACAGGATTGAACCCACATCTCCCACATTGCAGGTGTATTCTTTACTATCTGAGCCACCAGCAAAGCCCAAGAACACTGGAGTAAATAGCCTATCCCTCTCCAGCAGATTTTCCTGACCTAGGAATTGTACTGGGGTCTCCTGCATTGCAGGTGGATTCTTGACTAGCCAAGCTAACAGGAAAGCCCACCCTCCTAGCCTAACATACCTCCAAACTCCTGACATAGAAATAACTTCTACTCTGTCTATATCTCCTAGACTCTGAGTTGAGACTAATGTTAGTTGGAATATCAAGCTGCTGTCAAAAAGTCAAGCTATCACTCTTATCATCTGAAACTATAGAATAGAGAGAATTGGGTTGAGAGATGTGCATCAGCAATGAACCAAAAACAGAAGACAATTGCCCACCTGAATCTGACTAGGAGAAACATCTTCCTCTTCTTGTTATCTGTGTCCTGGATCAGAAATAAGATAGTCCGTATCAGATGACTGAGCGGATCCTATAACGAAACAGGTGCTTGGTTTCAGGCAACCAAATGCTCTTCATTTCTCCTCCTACCTTATATTTGTCCATCTTTCTGCATCCAACTTGAGACTCTATCTTCCAGAAAAGAGTTGAGATGCGATGGAAGACAAGCTTGTTTTGTATTTGGGGGAAGTGTTGTTGCAATAAGAAAAGAGCTAGGTTTTGAGATGGTACAGAGGCAAAAAAAAAAAAAAAAGATGATGTCAACAGACACTGGGGATTCTCATTTTGCCGTCTGCTCTTTGTGTTGATTAATCAGATACTTGAGATAAAATACGATGCTGCTTTAGTCCAGTAGAGCGACAGAACAAAACATTGACGACATCAGGGATTAGACTAAGAATTGTGCATATTAACTTTCTATCTGTCAGTGAGTCTAAAAAATATTTGGCCGGCCCCAAGTAAATGGAGAGTAAGGAGAGAGGCAATCTGCACACCATATCTATTAATAACACTATATCTGAATCAATTTGGTTTCTATCTGAGGTTGACTAAATAGAAATGCAAAGAGATTAGAGAAAAAAGACATAGCCTAGGAAATAATAGAAACTTGGGTGGCAGAGCAGACCTCTAATAACCATCATGGGTCACAGACTCAACTTTAGAAAAGTCTTGTTCTCTCCATAGTAGGAATGCTGAAGGCTGTCCATAGCTGTCCACAGCAACCACAGGTCAATGAACAATGAACAGTGTCTGCAAAGTAGCTAGTGGGGAATAATATTTGGGGATGTGTTTATTGCCTCACAGGTAGACTTTCCTTGTGAAGAGAGTTCTAAATTTTTTCTCAAAAATTCAATGACTTATAAAATGTAATGTCTAGATATCATCCTTAAATTACTTTAAAATATAAAGCAAGCTTAGCAAGAGACAAAAGAGCATTAAAATGTCCATTACAGGGAAATCGCATGTAAAAGGATTGGTGGGAATCATTAAGACCATTTAAAAACAGAACTATAAGTTGTGGTAAATTATTATAAAACTGAAGTCAAATATCTGAACTAATTATTGAATTAAAAGGTATGTTACATAAAATCATAATTTAATGAAGTATATGATTCTACATCTAAAACTTGAAGCTATAGCAAGAGCAAGAAATGTAGTGCAGTGAAAAAATGCTAAACTCCTAATTTTACATCCATGTCACTCAAGAACACTATTTAATTATTAACTTTTATAATTAGAGGAATGTAGAGTCCTGTAAGAAAAGTATAAACCATGCATGGAACTGATACTGACTAACTTCAGTATAGATATTATCTTTGGGGAATGTGGAACAGGGCTTTGGTGCCACTCATAATGGCTTCTTCCTTTAAGAGAAAGAAAACCTGAAACAAGTAGAGCAAATATTAACATCTGCAAAATATGACTGCAACATTGGTGTCTGTTGTGGGTTGTATTACTTCTGCAGTTTTCCAAATATTTGTAATGTTTTACATTTTAAAATATCACTTTTAGAAGCTAAAAGATAGCCACTAAGTAGAATTAAAAACCAAATATGTACCTGTATGTCAACCAAAAAATAGAAAAGCAAGGTATATACTATGCAAGAAAATACAGAAAATCTGGAAAGAATCAGAAAAATACTCAAAATGACAAAAGTAAAACCATGGCTCCATCATGAGAATTGCTATAAATTATTCCAGAAGTGTTAGTCTTGCAGTCATGCCAACTCTTTATGACTCCATGGGCTGTAGCCCACTAGGCTCCTCCTGGAATTGTCCAGGCACGAATATGGAAGGATGTGGTAATTCTCTTCTCCAAAGGATCTTCCTGACCCTGGGATCAAACCCAGGTCTCTTGCATTGTAGCTAGATTCTTACTGTTATTCTCATCATTTATTACTTCTCAATATCTGCCTTTCACTATGCTATGTTATTCTACATTCTTTCAGTGTTTTATGCCACTTAATCCTCATGACAATCTTATGAATCAAGTATTATTATCTGAAAATCTCACAGATTGAGTTGATAAAAAATGGTTTAGCCAAGAGATACATCTTTTTTAAAAGACAAAAAAAAAAAAAAGAGATGTTCAGTGTTTTTGTCATATCAGCCAAAGGAAGAAGAAAGCAGCACTTAATGTTAATTAAATATTAACATTAGACAAAATATAAATAAAGACAAAAATCACAAAATGCTATATAGAGATTAATGTTATATTTTTAAAAGGGAGATTCCATAATTAACATTTAAGAAGTAAAAGCTTTTATATGCAGAATTCTCTAACAGTTAAATAATTGATGCAATTATTAAAAATGCAAGGAAAATTATATGTGAATTTAATATCTTGACATTTCTAGATGTCAAGAGACAAAAAGAAAATAGTGACATAGAAATATATTGTTCAACCTCAAATATAGGGATGAGCTTCTTGAGTTCTTTAAATCCTAAAGCTTTATGTAAATTGTGTGTGCATAATTGTGAACTTTACCATGCTACTGCTATCATATCCTCAAAAAAGGTCCATGACTCTCACCAGTTTGTGTATATCTATATATCTATCTCGCTGTGTATATCTTTGTACCCCATAAAAAGAAGCTACAGTTTTATTTTTTAAAATCAAGGAAATGTTTTAAAATGTATACAAAGTCCCAGTGGAAAATACTTGGAATTATTCTTGAGATTTGCTTATTTGATGTCTGGCTTTCTCACTGCAGTTCATATTCAGTCATAGTAAGAACTATGAATGGGCTTCCCAGGTGACCTGGTGGTAAAGAACCTGCCTTCCAACTCAGGAGACCTACAGATGCTGGTTTGATTCCTGAGTTGGGAAGATTCATGAATATCATATAGTTTAATAAAAAAGAATCTAGTCAGTTATTTTCCATTATTTTTTTCATTTTATTCTATTATTTTCCTCATTTTTAGGAAATAGCAACACATCAAATGAAAAAATAATGATCATCCTGATACAGGCCAGAAGAGTAATTTGATTAAAATTTACATACATAATAATTTTTAAAATGTTAATGTACTAGGAGAAGGATGATGTTCTTTCAGCCTAATAAAGAATAAGCATCAGAAACCATCAGCCTATTTCATATTTAAGAAGTATAACTCTAGAAATGCTAGGAGTATAACCATTAAAATCAAGAGCAAGGCAAGAATGCTATTTATTTGCATCTGTTGAAAAGGAGTAACATTTACCATTGATGTGTGTGTATACTTGGAAACAAGGAGAACTGAAACAAGACATATTTTTAAAACAGAGTTAGAAATAAAATAATTCTAGATCAGGACAAAGTAAAAGTTTAATTTCATATAACTGTTCTTCAATAATGCTATTACAACAAGCTTTTTTTGTACTTTAGTACAAAAGTTCCAAGAAGAGAGGTCAAGTTACCAGATACAAAAAGAATAAATAAAAATAATATATAAACCTATCATAGATCATAAGAGGTAAAAGATCCAATTAGGAAAAACAAACAAAAAATATCTATATAGAGGAAAATATAGGACATGACTAAAAATGAATAGAATTTCACAATGTGTATTTCCTCCCATATTATTTTATAGGCTTTATATAGTTTTAAGTAAACAGGTAGTTACATTTGAATGATACCCTTTAAATCTTTAATGCTCTTTGAGAAATGTATCCTAATAAAAATAATTGGGAGTTTTAGTAGAATATTTAGGGGGAAATTTATTTATTTTTTATTCATTTTTAAAGGTTAATAAACAAGCAAATTCCTCCCAATAGCAATATAGTTATATAAATTGTGGCACAATTGTGTAGCAAAATTTAATGCAGAATCATGTTTATGAAGAACAGAAAATAAAGTGAGAAAGTGCTTAAGATATAATAGCAGTTTAAAATAAAAAGCAGTGAATTAAACTTTATATTCTATTTTAGTTCTATCAGTTTTTTAAAATACTGGTTTCTAAGCATTTACATAAGTATGTGAAGAATAAGCAGAGGGAGTTTCACTGATATATGAGAGATGTATATCTAGGAAGTTAAATACTATCTGTATATATTTACAATTTCCCCTGATTATTGACAGTGAACATACATTTTACAGTTGGAAAAAATCAATGGATTCATATATTGTAGTATCTTTTATTTGTACCTTTTTCATGTGATCTTTTTTGTTTGTACCATGCTCAAATAGAGATCTGTAATATATTTTTTTAAAAAGTTATCTAGAAGCGAGACTGGAAATTAAAGATTTTTAAGTTGGGTTTAGAGGTGTTACTTGTAAGAGGGACAAATTGACATAGTCTTTTTATCAACAAAGAATAAGAACCAGAAGCAAAAAGGATAGCCCCAACAAAGGAAAAGAACAGTATCTTATTTAAAAACCTGAAAAATTTGAAAGCATAATTGTCTCTATGAGTTCAAATGCTGATGTTATACATTAAAGCAATTTAGGAATGTTTATACCAATATTCACTAGGCTTATAAACCAATTTAGTGTTGTCTTGTATTCAGATTGCATGGAAAATAAGTTTCCTATCTTTAAGAATATAAAAACTAGCAATAGATGGGGAATTTTATGCTTATGAGCATAAACTGTGATTGTTTACCATGCCTTAACAATGATGAAATCACTGAAGGTTTCAAACCAAGATCCAAAACCCTGGGGAAGCTATTAAGAATTCAGTATTAACAGTTCATGGAAGAAAATGCATTCCACTTACTAAAATGATTTTAAAACATTTTCTATAAAATGCAAATATTGCAGTGCTCAGAATTTGGACATTTCAGAGAGGTTTTATTTGAATCTTTTGTCTTTTCTTAAAATTTTTGATGGGAATGTAATTGTTTTACAATGTTGGGTTGGTTTCTGCTGTATAACAATTCAAATCAGCCATAAATATGTAGATATATGTGTGTGTGTGCGTAAAACATTTATGGAGGTGCAATGGTAAAGAACCTGCCTGCCAGTGCAGGAGACACCAGAAACGCGAGTTTGATCCCTACGTCCGGAAAATCTCCTGGAGAAGGGCATGGCAACCCACTCCAGGATTCTTGCCTGGAAAATCCCATGGACAGAGGAGTCTGGCAGGCTACCATCATAGAGTCACAAAGAGTCAGACACAACTGAAGGGACTTTGCATGCACCTAATGGTATGAAACAGACAGTGTTTTGGTCCAGACTCAAACATCTCTGATGTTCTATCCAGCCTCATAGCTTCTTCAGTATCCTATCCTGTGCAGATACTGTAATGACTCTAGGCAAACAGTAGAACTTAGTATAAGCCTGACTGAACCCAACTTTTGCCACAATACTCTAGAGTGTTCTGTTTGTACCCTCAGGGAAAACAAAACAACTTCCTTCCCAAAATGAGAGAGACAGAGACTAATAGAGTATTGTAAAGTTAAATTTAAAAATAAATAAATTAAAAAAAAAATAAAAAAAAAAAAAAAAAAAAAAAAAAGAAAAGAAAAGCAAGCACTTTCATCTGGGAATAATTAATCTCTGCTTAGAAAAGACCAACAAACATTTCTTTGCTTCATTTGATTTTTATTCATTTCCTAATGACAGTTAAGTAAGGCAAGTGCCAGGTCCTGAGATTGTTCTCAGTTGAGGTTCTGGGGAGCATTTCCTTTTTACAAACAGCTTGGTAGAGCGTAACGAAAATGAAAAGCTTCTCTTTCTGGAATGAGAGGAAAGCAACATTCAGATACAGACTAGTGATTTCTTTGTTGGTATTTATTACTGACTTTCCAATTGTATTAATTCTTAATTAAAGCTAAATGGACATCTTTCTTGAAAACCTCACCCTCTTCTCTTTGGTTTTGAACTTTGTCCACCATATAGAATTTCTTAATTCTTACTTAGAGTAAACGTAATGTTGAGTAAACTAGAAATTTCTATCGCATAGGGATTTACTGAGGGTTCAGGAAAAAAAGAAAAAACAGGAAATGTGTCAGGAAACATTTTGTGTTCTATCTGTGACTGTCTCAATTTGTCTGTGTGTCTGTCTGCCCTGAATGTGTGGGTGTATTTGTATCTCTGTTCATCTTTGGCTCTTTTTCTCCTTTTCTCCTGAAGATCTCCTTTCCCAACCCCTTCTTCCCCACAGTAAAACTAAAATGGTAGATTTACGCTGGATTCCCCCTTCACTGCTGGAAATACCACCTTGAGCCTGGCTCGGAGTATGTCTGTTCTGGAAGGCTCGCTCTTACAGGTGTATCAGCCACACAGACCCTCTGTGACCTGACATTCTGGCCCCCGCGATTCCCTGAGGTATCTCAGGTCTAGCTGCCGAGCTTAGTGTTCCAGACGGTTACATTCCCCAGAACAAGCCGAGGACACGGGCATTGATTTCCAATGGTAACATGCCAGTGCAGTCACCTCTCTCTGTCGTCCCATGTCCTAGTCTGTCTCAGGGCCAGAAAAGAAAAAGAAAAAAAGTTTTGGACTTGACAGTGGAGGAAAAAAAAAAAGAGAGAGAGAGTTTTTTTTTTAACCCCCTAGAAGGGAAAATACATTATGTAGAATTATATCACATCAAGGAAACCATGATTAAAATAGCCTGGTATGAATATTCATCTGTGACTTGACAGGAGAGAGGGCGCACCAGGGAGTGATGGCAGCACACTGCTAACAGGGGTCTCGCTGAGAGACCGCGTTCTACAAGAGTGTGTGATGGGATTCGCTGGCCTCAACTACAGGGGTCTGCTTTTTTCTTTTTTTTTTTTAATTTTGGTATTTTAGATACCCACTGTCCCACTGAAATGCACTTCTCTCTAATCACAGCCATGCCCGGAGGTTTGTGTCCTTCACGCCCGGTTCTTTGAGGCAAACTCACTGGAGAGACAAGGAGTCACGTTATTGCGCCCTCTGCACACTCTCTGTGTCCACACAAGGAAAATGATGCTTAACGTGTTATTAATTATTCCTCCCTCTCCAGCATTTAAAGAACCACCCTCACATCATGGTCAGCCGCATCATTTTCCCTGTCCCAGGGTTTCTTTTTCTCAAACTTTCTTCCAATCTCACCTTCTAGAAGCACTGTCCAATTGCTTTCTGTGTTAATAAAATCTTCTCTGACTGCACTGTATAATACTATATTTGGAAGTTCAGCTTAAGCCCCTGATGTTAGCAGAGAGTCCCAAAGCACAGACCTGTTCTAGAACACTGTCAAGTAATGTGAAGGTATAAGTCTATAGACACACATGCATGCTTTTATTCCCTTTCTTTTAACTTTTCTAATCATTTCGAATCATTCATCATCATCTGTCATGAAATCTCAGCCTCACTAGTCACCCATTAGAGTTACAGAGGACTCCAGAAGGTAAAATGTGACATTATTTTTAACTTCACTCTACTGTTCTCCACAGAGCTAACACACAGGTACTGGGAAGCACAATTACACTTCACATCAAAATGATGTGAATTGAGCAGAAGCAATCATTTCTGATGTGCATGTTTCATAAGGATTTTCAATAAATCCGAGATAACCACTCTTCCTATTCTTTAAACTGGTATTCCCAAAGTTTAAAATGAACTACGATCAATAACTTTATCATTGGTGTTTGTATATAAGTCAGTCTATGCCTAATGAAAAGGGTTAAGATATTCTTAGGTTGTATTTGTATAACACTGAAAGAAATTCATTCCAAGTCTGATCAGTGAAATGAAACAGAAATTATTACCTTTGCTTTTAATGTAATTTATTTAATTGCAGATCCATATATCTTAGTTTGTTTAAATGGCTGGCAGAATTTTCTGAAGATTTAAAGTGGGCCCTCACCAGCTTGTACAAGCCAGCTCCAGCACATCACTGCTGGCAAAATGAGACCAGTCAAGACTTGATCTTTTCCTTATAGACTAATTGGAAAAGTGATGCTTTTATATGTGTACCAATTAGAGGATAATTTAAGATACTACATACTTAACTGTGAAAGAAGGTGTGGACAAAGGAGATATATTTTAAGTATTTCAGATAAGGGAGGTCTCAGGAACACTGAAAAGCAAGAATGTCTTTGGTATCATTGTTCTGTCTACCTGAAATTCCCAAGAATATACTCTAGAGAGTTCAGGCATAAATCCAGACAAATCAGAGTCTTAGAAGATAAAGTGAAATAAAGTTCTTCACTGTAGTGTCTTCTGAGAATTTCTAACTGTGAGCTGTAACAAAGGATCAGAAAATTGTTTGGGGGAAGCTGAACTGAGAGTGACCAGATTCCACAGATCAGATTAATAATTCATAAAGTCTGGACTTGAGAATGATTTGCAAACTGAATGGATAGACTATTAGACCCAGTCAATGACTGCCCTTGGGAGACCTTGAGAAAAGTGATCAGGAGAAGTGGCCCTTGGGTTTAATAAACTTCAGGCTGTTGAGATATATCTTCTACCTAATGGATTGTGACATATGTACTCTGGGCTTTGACCAGCAGTGATACCTGGTGCTGTAATTGTCTTGCATATAGAGTGTCTGTTTCCAAAGAAAGTTGTTGCTGTATCGAGAGTAATTACAAAGCTGCCAGAAGGAAGAACAGTCATCCCACCACGCTCACCATGATTTATTGAGTGTATTTGTACTCTTGAACGGATCTGTCTTTTTCTTCCTGGAATGTTTTCACACTTCAATATGAATCTTTCTTTCCCTGAGCTCATCTCATTTGGGTCTGAAATATCGATCTGGTTGACAAAGGATAAGGTAGTATAAGTGTGCGTGTGTGTATTAGAAAGAGCAGGAGCAAGGGAACTTGTATGCACATGCATGATATTCAGAGACATGATTCTTTCTTTCATAGTATTTTGATGATCTAAGGTGATTTGGCACACAGACTATCCTTTCTCCTTGAAAATTCTGCTGATAGTTTCTGCCTTTGAGAAACAAACTTCATTGTGAAATTGGAAAAGACCTTCAGTCTTTTCTGTGACATTTGTCCATGGAGCCTGCAATAAGAGATGATTTATGAAAGTCCGCCAATGTGAGAAAATCATAATGTTTGTGACAAATTCCTTTGCTTGCACAGCAAATCAGCAGTTTTAGGAATGTAGTCTCCATCGAGTCCTAAATACCAAATGACTTCTCTCATATAAATACATCTTGCTAAAGTTGAGAAGAACCTTGAAGATTTTAGTATTCCATCTCCCCCTTGGAGAAGGACTCAAAGTTGCTTTGAGTTAACTTAAGCATTTTATCTTCCTGGGAAAATATCTTCACTTTTCTAAACTTGTAGTCACTGAGGAGCAGTAGAAGGCATTGGTACATACCAACCTTCTATTTTGCATCTACCTCTATTTCCTCTCTTTTCACCAATGGGAGCAGTAGTAATACATCCATCACTTTTTATCAAAATTTTCAATTTCAGTCTTAGAAAATTAAGTTCCTTTAGTGAAAAGTAAATGCTTACACTTCAGTTACTAAAAAGCCAAGTGGATCAAACTGTCAAAAATTTTATGTCGAATGCAAGGTTATAACTCAGGAAATTGGGTTCAGCATACCTCTTCTCTCCTTCTCTCAGAAGGAGGTTGTTGACAAATTTTTCCTATTGATTATAAGCACAGGGAAATGAAATCTATGGGAGAAAACAGAAACCATGGTCTACACTCCAGATTCTTTCTTTTCAGAGGGCTAAAAAAACCACTGTTTCAGAAAAGGTTAGTGGTATTCCTGTCCCCAGGACAAAGGGATTAACTAAGTGACCTCTCTTGGTCCTTCGTGCCCCCTGTAGTAATACACATTATGTGATTATGATTTCATTTTGGAATTATTTTCCTTTTTTGAAGCAACTTCTCCACCCTGTGTCAGGCTCAGCTCCACTCAAGTTGAATTGACCTTACTTCTAGCACTGTAGCCTGTAGATTTAGTAGAGAAGGAAGCTCAATGCAGAGCTGGAAATCAGGAGATGTGGCTTTTTGATTCTGAAGCATTCTATGAGAAGGCGAGTATAGTTTCTCCAAGGGAAAAATTATATTTAACTAATTCACTACTTTCTTTTGAGGTAATTGATAAGAACATTAGATATGTTGTAATTAAAAATGTTCACAATAAGATTTTTTTCCTCCCAGACATCAGAGGATTGAGAGAAAAATAGCATTAGCTAAGAAAAAGAAATTGAAGTATAGAGATAAATTTTCTTCTCTTTGGATGGCGATATGGCAACAGTGTTCTTTCTGGGGAAAATGTGCTGAGGTTAGTTTGACTATATGCTTGAATAGATGATTTAGGAGAAATCTTATAAAGGAAAAGTACCAGGTTTGCAGAACATGCCAAACCAATGAATAAACTTAACAATGAACTTATAAGGTCTTTTAAATATTTTTTTGAACACAAACCAGGTGCCAAGTATTGAGGGAAATACAGATAAATAGCTTGTACTTTCAAGTGGGTAATATTCTACTGTATGATTAAAATATTACTTTTAAAACCAGAAGATTAAGCAGAGATTATTACATGACCCCCATAAGAGTAAGTAAAATACCATTAAGTTTTTGAGTGCAAAGCATTTACTTCTGGCTTAAGAGTCAAATTTTCATGAAGGTGATGACATTTACACTTGACCTTTAGACCCCTAGCCTTTCTATTAATAAAAAGCTTTCAAGCACAAAGAACAATGTGGTAAAGGTAGAGTTGGGGGAGGAATGGGCATAAATGATAAACGTGAGCAATAAGGAACTTAGACTTTGTGGTTATTGCTGTTTTCTTGTTAGCACAGCTTATGCAAGCAGAAGTAGGGAAGGTGATCAGGGCCAAATTGTGAAGAGCTGTTACATGTCATGTTAGGGAATTTAGTCTTGATCCTGAATACTAAGCATTCTCCATATGTTTGTTCCTTAGCACACATGGCAGATGATGTTATCACATGCAGGATGTAGTTATAGCAAAAGTTTGATTCAAATGACTATAACTCTTCAAGAAATGATCATCATGTAAGTGAACAAGAATGATTTTTAAAAATAAGAATAGTCATGAATTTAAAAAAATTTTTAAGGGTAAGCCGTGCTGAAACACAAGTATTTTAATTATTAAATGATAGCAACTTTCTTTTGACACATATCAAAATAGATGATATGCTCTGGTGTGTTGAGGTAACTGGGTTGAGGTCCATGACTACAGGCTGTGGAAACAGTCTGATTTAAGCAAGAGATTGTCATGATTAGTACAGTTTTTTTGTTTTGTTTTGTTTTGTTTTCCAGCAATACATTGCAACTATGCTGTGCTGTGCTTAGTCGCTCAGTTGTGTCCAACTCTGCCACCTCATGTACCATAGCCTGCCAGGCTCCTCTGTCTGTGGAATTCTCCAGGCCAGAATACCGGAGTGGGTTGCTATGGCCTCCTCCAGGGGATCTTCCCAACCCAGGAATTGAACCCAGGTCTCCTGCATTGCAGGCAGATTCTTTACTGTCTGAGTCACCAGGAATAGCCAAGAATATTGGAGTGGGTAGCCTATCCCTTCTCCAGGGGATCTTCCCGACTCAGGAATTGAACCGGGATCTCCCACATTGCAGGCAGATCATTTATCAGCCTAGCTATCAGGGAAGCCCTTGCAATGTTAGAAGGTAAATGAGTTTATTTATGAGAGAAAACAGACTGAAGGAAACTTCAGCCAGAGATGCTATTTTAATATCTAATTAAGTGATAACGAAGACTTGAACTTCGGAAGTGCCAGTGAAAATGGAGTAGAGCCTAGACTTTTGAGTTATTACAGGACAATGCTTTTCAAGACCTAATTGGATTAGATAAGAGAAGGGAGTTGTGGTGGGTGGTCAGTTGTGGCCAGGAGAACAGTCACAAATTAAGTAAAGATTCAAGTGAGAATTTGAGTAGGAAGATGATGCCACTAAAAGAACTTAAGAATTCAAGAGAAAGAATAAGTTTAGGGAGTAATAAAGTAAGCTTGGTTTAAAAAGCCAAGTTGGTTTTAAAAGTAAGCTTGGTTTAAATAAATAATAATTAGGACAGAAACAAACAAAATGCATTTAGAGAAAAAGTTGAATAAGGAGGATGCATCAGATATCTAACTTAATCTGTGTTTATTTTTTAATTTTCTGTTCTTTCATGTTTAGAAACATGGTGAGCGTACCAAATAAAATTTGAGTACTTTTCCTATATTCCAAAAAAAAAAAAAAAAGTAAGTTTGGTATAAAATGCATTTGTGGAACTTAATATACAGTTAGATATTCAACATGTAATTGAAATATAGCAATTCAGAAAGATGTACAAGCCAAGGACTGTGATTTGGTCATCATCCATGATAGCTGATCGCTGAGGCCATGAAACTGAATCAGATTACTCTCTTTTACTTCTTATGTTACTTCCTTTGATAATTAGTTTCTTGGGAGGGGATTTACATTTAAAGTTGCAGAGGGAACAATGAATTCACAAAAATTTTGGTCATAGAATTGGTAGAAAAAAATAAACAAGAATTCTACAAAAGTCAGTGATAAGGTGAAGTAAAGCTAGAAGTGATCCATTATATCAAATACTGTGTGAAACTTGAAGAAAATAAGAAAGAAAAAAATGTCTATTGAATTTGAAGAAAACAGTCCTTCAATAAAGTAGTTTGTATAGAAGCCAGATAGCAGTGGTTATTAATGGGCAGGCAGTTAGCGAGGGTAGGATGTTATTAAAAGACATTCAGTAGTGATTGGAAGTACAGAGAGAATGTTCCTAAATATATATCAATGTGGAGAGATTTATTGTATGATTCGGGGTTTGAGACAATTTAGAGTGATGATAATAGAAAGTCAATAATAGAAAAATAACAGTTCAATGAATATAAAGGACATTCATGAGTCTGAGGCCATCAAGACAGGCCATGGAGTAGTAAGCCTCACCACAAGGGATGAGAAGGGTTTTGGGTAGTGGTATTAGTTTAGATCCTCCGAGAAGCAGACAAATGGCTTTAGATGGGTAGGAGTTACTTTGTGGAAACATCTTTGAAGGAAAAAGGGAAAGAACCAGAATAGACAGGAAAAGCCTTTACACCACTGTGAAAGTCTGACATCTGTAAAAAATCTTAGACTCTAGTACAGTTCTAATATGTTTTGGCCAGACTGATGGGTCCTCTTTGGTCCAAAGCCACCCATCTGAGGAGTTCCAAATACCTCAGAAATAGATATGAATTAGCATCATCGCTGTGATCAATCTTCGGCAGAAAGCAGTCCAGGAAAGGGTGGCCTCAGTGTAAATGTGGTGTTTCCAGAGGACACAAACTAGGACTATCGGTCAACTCTGTTCTGTGCAGCAGAAAATTGAAACAGCTTATTTTTGAAGGAGAAATATTGTATGGCATCCCTTATGTGTGGAATCTAAAATGAAATGATACAATGAACTTTCTTACAAAACAGAAACAGACTCACAGACTTCGAAAATGACCTTATGGTTGTCTGGGGGAAGAATTAGGGGAAGGGGGTAGTCAGGGAGTTTGGGATGGGCATATACACACTGATATATTTTAAATGAATAACCAACAAGGACCTACTGTATAACACACAGAACTCTCTCAATGTTTTGTGCCACCCCGTCGGGAGGTGGGTTTGGGGATGAATGGATACATGTGTATGTATGCCTGAGCTCCTTCACTCTTCACCTGAAACTATCACAGCATTGTTAATCAACCCCAATATAAAAGTTAAAAAAAACTCATTTTCATGATCACATGTTAGTACAAGTGAATGTGGTTAATTTCAGAAGAGGAAAAGATGGTAGTATTGGTCAAGCCACTGATTGGTTACAGCGGTAAATAGCAGGCAATAAGCATCCTGGCCACCTTGTCCTTCTGACCTTGTGAGTTTGAGGGAAATGAAACAGATGCTACTGAAGAAGTTTTTATTAAATAGATGGTCATAGAGTGTCACCATTCAGATAATCTAAGAGCTAGTCTTAGAATAGCAAAATATCTTTAAGGTATGCTGGAATGGAAACTACTACTTATGCCTCCAAGTATCAGAATTACAGTCAACTAAGGTAAGAAGTGCCTGGTCCTTGTGATTCTCTAGAGACTACTGCTTCGTTCTGCAGTGCCTAATAATACTCTTTTAGTTCACATCCCAGCTTGACCACTTGCTCATTGTATCACATTCGATATGTTGCTCAGTTTTTCTGCTCTTCATCTTCTTCATCTACAAAGTAGAAATACACTACCTAGTTCAGAGAGTTATTGTTCCATTTCTCTTCTTCCATTACAACTTTTCACCTGGGCTTTGGGTTGCTTCCTCCCTCAGTAATTGAACTACCAGCATTTGAGCCATACCCAGGCCAGTCCTTCACCACTCTCCACTCTTCACCTATACTGTTACCACCACCACCAGGTGTACCATCTCTCACTTCTCCACAAACATCAACTGTCTTTTACGTGCTTTTGTCAGCATGTGAATCCTTCTTAAGCAAATTACTATGACAGAGCAACCATGATGCTAAATTTCATTTATGCCAAACCTGAAGCACCTATAGAGGGACTGTTTCATGAAAAGGTTGAAGATAAAGGCATTTGTTCCCAATAGATCAGGGATTCCACAATGCACAGTGGGAGTGGAAAAAATGGCAATAGGCATGCATGGTTTAGACTAAGTAGTAAAGAATTAGAGTCTACGAAGAAAGACTAAAGTTCAGACTTTTCTATATCATAATAAATTTCCATAGTAAAGATTGAAGCAGAAAACTGGAAGGTATTGGAAGAATATTTTCTTGAGGATATAACTGGTTAACTGAGTAGTAGGAATTTCAGAAAAAGTAAAGGTTTATGTGAAAGTGAAGGTTGCTCAGTCATGTCCGACTCTCTGCAATCCCATGGTCTACACAATCCATGGAATTCTCCAGGCCAGAATAGTGGAGTGGGTAGCCTTTCCCTTCTCTAGGGAAATCTTCCTGACCCAGGAATCAAATCCAAGGCTCCCACATTGCAGATGGATTCTTTACCAGCTGAGCCACAAGAGAAGCCCTTAATTTCCATTACATATGGCATTTATATCTTAAATTTCTCAAGTAGTTCATGTCTCTACATTTCAAGAAATATATGATTTAGCAAAGAGGTATAAATCAGAGAGAACTGTCTGTAAATCAATAAAAATAATCAAGGAAACTAAGAAATATTCTTGAGCATAAGTGAAGATATTTATTAGTCTTTAGTTTGAAAATATAAGAGATTAAAATCATGCAAGAAGCTAAATATTTGTTTATTAAATCTGAAAGTGAAAAGTGAAAGTCATGTCCGACTCTTTGCAATTCCATGGATTATACAATCCGTGGAATTCTTCAGGCCAGAATGCTGGAGTGTGTAGCCTTTCCCTTCTCCAGGGGATCTTCCCAGCCCAGGGATCAAACCCAGGTCTCCCACATTGCAGGTAGATTATTTACCAGTTGAGCCACGAGAGAAACCCAAGAACACTGGAGTGAGTAGCCTCTGTCTTCTCTAGTGGATCTTCCTGACCCAGGAATCGAACTGGGTCTCCTGCATTGCAGGCAGATTCTTCACCATCTGAGCTATCAGGGAAGCATGTATTATTAAATCTAATCATACTAAAATTAAAAATTAATTTTAATATATTAATGTGCTTCTAATATAAATAAAAATGAGACCTACCTAGAAAGAAGAAAAGTTATAAGAATAATTAGCCAGTGACATAATACTTCCTAAAGGAAGGTATAGAAAGGGGGAAGAAAATATTATTAAATATCAACCAATTTCAGGTGCCGTGATTCTCAGTCTGCTTGTGTTCTCTCCTTTAATTCCATCAATAAACAGATGAGAGAGGTAATAACAAATCCATTTTGAACTGGAGAAATTTATGGTCCAGACTGAGGTAAGTTAACTGTAGTACATGGTGGATGTAGAATTGAAATCCAGTTCTGAGTGATTTCAAAATAATATCATCACATGCTGCACTACTTACATTTAAAAAAAAAAAAAAGAAAGAAAATTCTATTATCCGGTGCTGTAACATTTTACAATAAGCTAAATGTATTTGTGGTTTTGGTCTGTTTTGAAATCAAGGTGCTTAGTAGACCTGCTCACACATGCCTTTTAGTGTTCTTCTCAGAAATAAGTTGCAGTACTGAATGGACCATGGGACTCAGAAAGTATAACATTTTCTCCCATATAAAATCTACTCTCTAGAACTGGGCTCTTTGAGTAGATTGGTACAAAAATCTTTCAATGTGTACAATATTCACTCAGCAATTATTATTGATGCTAAAGATGATACAGAGAAACTAAATTAGGCAGAATTACCTAGCATATCAGAGCAATTAACAATCTTTGGAGGGCAATAGAGACAGATGACAAAGTATAGATACATATGCACACAGGCACACAAATACCATTTACCTCCCAATTAGACAAGTGTTATTTGATTCCAAACACATCCTTAAAGTTATATTCTTCCAAATATTTCAAAATTGTCCTTGAAAAAATTCTTTATATTTCTTTATAGTTTAAGTGCTTTTCCCCCCATCTGTACAACTCAACTCTTCACTGCAAATAATTTCAAGAAAAGAGGGAAAAATGAAAAATTAGTAAAGATATTTTAAAAGCTCTTCAATGAAGCTACTTTAGTGAAGACTTTCTCCATCCTCCTCTTGGTCAAGGCCAGTCTCTATAAGTCTTTTTAAGCCCAGTTTATAAACTACTGTTGACTTCAGCAATGGAAATTCATTTTTTAAAAAAATGACAGAAATTACTTTCCCACTGTAAAATGAATCAATACATTCTGAATTTTGACTTCTAAAGATGCTGTTCAGGGACATGTTATTTACTCTACAGAGGGCTACAGGCATTCTAGATGAAACAGATATTCTCTCATTTGAATCACTTCTATTATTGAGGTTTACTTATATAAAGAAAATAAGCGTGTTTTTTTTTTAATTCATTGCCAGAGAAATATTTTTTTATCACTACTCTAAAACTTTGCTGTAAATATACTTGTTACTAGGAAATATGCTGTAAAACTGAAACATTTAAAATTTGAAGGCTGTGCCACCATTTATGACATTTAATGCATTTCTAGATCATATAGAATTTTACCTCTAATCTGTCCTTTCCTTGTGGTATTTTCTTTCTTTAAGTAACACTAGTTAAAATCATTGATGGCAGAGTTGGTGGATTCATGTAGATGTATGGCAAACCCAACAGAGTATTGTAAAGTCAAATCAAAAAATAAATAAATAAATAAATTAAAAAAAAATCATTGATGGGATCTCTAATCAAACAATTTAACTTTGTCATAGTACAACTCTTGAGTTTCCTAGAATCACACAAATTATCTTGGGATCCAGTATTGCTAGGATTTTACTAAAGTGCAGTTTACTTTCCTACTTTAAAATATTGCCTGAAATAGGGTCAGAATATTTGTGTTGTAGTATATCATTTGATGGGTCTGTCTGTTTATAGAAATGTTACTGATTTCTTTGTGGAAGCTGGTAGTTTGAAGTCAGTATTTGGTGTATAATTAACTAAAAAATTCTGTGTCTTGAATTTGTCATTCTTGCTGTGTGGGCTTCATCCAGAATTTCACTTTTAATGACTATATTCAAGACCAGAATTAGCTCAAAAAATTGGCTTTCGTTTGGTGTTTCCTTTTGAGGTTTCCCCTGGCCCCAAATTAGCTTCTGCTTGTGAGTCTTCGTCCAATCAGCCTGTGAACTTTCTGGTCTTGTCTGTTTTGTTTCCAGCTGTAGCCCCAGTACCTTTCTAGGTATTTAGCATATGTTCTCAGTCATATCTGACTCTTAGTGACACCATGGACTGTATCCCATGGGTCATGGAATTTTCCATGGCAGGTGTCCTCTCTCATGGAATTTTCCAGGAAAGCATACTGGAGTGGATTGACATTTCCTTCTCCAGGCTACCTTTCCAATCCAGAGATCAAAACCATGTCTCTTGTATCTCCTACATTGGCAAGCAGATTCTTTATCCCTGTGCCACCTGGGAAGTGTTCTTTGGAGTACTATCATGAGTTGGGTGCCTCTTTCCCCATTATCCCCAGTTGCTGAGTGGTATGGATTTCTCAGGTGCACCCAAGGACTAATCACTCTAAAACAGTTTTATGTTTCAAATCAGTCCAAACCAGATTGTATCTGCCATTATATAAACTGGCTGGCCATGGCCTCCCAGAGCACAAAATAGGGTATCATCTTGAGTAGCTGTGACTCTCATGTACTGGAAAGTCATTTACAGCAGTAAGATCGTTTATGTATTCTAGTATATTCAAAAATGTCTTATCCCTGCATTTATTCAAATATGACACCATTGTTTTGATGACTTGTGTAAGTTCTAGACATCGACCAACAAGATGTAAATTTCTAACTATGAATTCTTTTAAACAAATGTCCTTTTTGTGTGTGTGTTAACAGTCCTTGATGCCACTTAGTAAAAATAGGAACACAATCTATCAATAAGCTTGCAGTCATCCCTCCTCTTTTGTTCGTTTATGTAAACATAGAGCTTCACCGGTAGCTCAGATGGTAAAGAATCTGCCCACAAGGTGGGAGACCTGGCTTCAATCCCTGGGTTGGGAAGATGACCTGAAGGAAGAGAAATCAACCCATTCCAGTATTCTTGCCTGGAGAATCCCCAAGGACAGAGGAGTCTGGTGGACTACCGTCCATAGGGTCACAAAAAGTCAGACATGACTGAGTGACAGCACACAGATACCTAGGTCTTAAGTTCATTTCAGTTCTGTCACTCAGTCATGTCTGACTCTTTGTGACCCTATGAATCGCAGCACGCCAGGCCTCCCTGTCCATCACCAACTCCCGGAGTTCACCCAGACTCATGTCCATCGAGTCGGTGATGCCATCCAGCCATCTCATCCTCTGTCGTCCCCTACTCCTCCTGCCCCCAATCCCTCCCAGCATCAGAGTCTTTTCCAATGAGTCAACTCTTCACATGAGGTGGCCAAAGTATTGGAATTTCAGCTTTAGCATCAGTCCTTCCAAAGAACACCCAGGTCTTAGGAAGTGACAAAAGAGCCCTCTCTTTGTTGGTATCAAAGGAAATATATTCGTTTTCTATTACTGTTGTAACAAGTTATCAGTAACACAAGAACTTATAACAATACAAATGTATTATCTTATAGTCTGTCCAAAATCTGACACAGGTCTCACCAGGCTAAAGTCAGAATACTGGCAGGGCTGCGTGTCTTCTGGAAGCTCTAGGGAGAATGCATGTCTTTGCCTTCCCTGGCTTATGACCCCATTCTTTCATCTTGAAAACCTGCAATAGTGGATTGAAGCCTCTTTATATGACATCATTCTGACCTCCTCTTCTGTAGTCAGCTATCTTTCTTTTTCTCTGTTCTTTCACATCTAAAACCCCTATGATTCCATTAGGCACACCCAGAACAATGTCCTCAGCTCAAGATTTTTAACTTAATCACAAGCAAATACCTTTTTGTCGTGTAAAGCAGTCTGTACATCGGTTCTAGTGATTGGGTCCTGGATGTCTTTGGGGGCCATTATTCTGTCTCCAATCACAAGTAAAAGTTCAGATACAATTATCAGCAATCACAAAGAACTCTTCTCTAAAGAATCCATCTCTCTAGTTGATCACCTATTTTTCCCATCAATAGTAAGACGTTGTGTTATGTGTATACTACTATTGTATCTTTAAATACACTATCATATAGAGTCCCTTGGACTGCAAGGAGATCCAACCAGTCCATTCTAAAGGAGATCAGCCCTGGGTGTTCTTTGGAAGGACTGATGCTAAAGCTGAAACTCCAGTACTTTGGCCACCTCATGCGAAGAGTTGACTCATTGGAAAAGACTCTGATGCTGGGAGGGATTGGGGGCAGGAGGAAAAGGGGACAACAGAGGATGAGATGGCTGGATGGCATCACCAACTCAATGGACATGAGTTTGAGTGAACTCCGGGAGCTGGTAATGGACAGGGAGGCCTGGCATGCTGTGATTCATGGGGTCGCAAAAAGTTGGACACGACTGAGTGACTGAACTGAACTGATAACTGTTATTATCTAATTTCAGCACTGATTTTTCTTTACCCATCCATTTATGGGAACACAAGCTCTATCATACCAGTTGTTTAGGTGTTTTGTTTTGTTTT
>SJYV01009037.1:1388107-1410687 GCA_006410875.1 Neotragus pygmaeus | reverse complement strand
TTATTATCTAATTTCAGCACTGATTTTTCTTTACCCATCCATTTATGGGAACACAAGCTCTATCATACCAGTTGTTTAGGTGTTTTGTTTTGTTTTGTTTTTTTTTTTACTAAGAAAGTTAAGTAATTGTCTCTTTAATCTCTTTGTTCTCAAGCTCAGAGTAGCCTACTTGAAGAGTGCAGGATAACATTCTAGAATGAGCTAGTTAGACATACCAAAGGATTTATAGGAATTGATAACATAGTTTATGATTTTTTCAAATATGAGCTGTATTTAAATTATATTACATTTTGTGCTTAATGTATATTAGGGTCTGTGTCTGAAATCTTATGTTCTTGTTTCAAATTTATTATGAAACTTCTTGAAAGCAGAATCAGTCAAGAATCAAGTTTGCCTAACTCATATTTGCATCATTAAAATTTCCACTATTTTCTGTTCTAATATATTCATGTTGTCCAGACCACCTGTCTTTTCCAGACTTTTGAGAGAAGACACGCTCGCGTGCTCCTCTTCACTGAGCGGGAGTACACAGCGCTCAGGTCAGAGCAGCCCTCTGTCTGCTCCATGCGTGTTCCTTTAAGGTGTCTCACCTGTGACCTGGGCAATGGCTATATTCGCCACCCGTGTTAAAAAATGAATACTCGCAAAGTTCTCTCTTCTTGCTGGAAGTAGGGTTGGGGAACAGTTTCAGTGTACCTTCACTCTCCATCCTGCCTTTCAAGGCCTCTGCTGCTGGGGGAACCTTGGAGATGTGAATATAGTGGAGCAGGAGAGGTAACGGTGGGTTGGACTTCTCTGAGCATTGATGGGAAGACTGGCATTGAGCTCTGCTCTACCAGACTGAGTGGTGTTGTTGACATAGCCTTTAGCATCACAGAAAACAGAAAAAAAAAAATCAAAATGTGTATCCTTCTTCCCCTGCTTGATGTTGATGTATGTGAAAGCAAACTAAAATAGGGAAATGTGAGTTGAGGCACTTTGTCAACACAGTTCTCACAAAGGAAGCCTGACTGTGAGTGATTGAGAACAGAGAAAACACCTGGGAACTGTGCTAAAATGCTGATTCTGATTCAATAGGTCTAGGGTGGGATCTAAACTTCTACCTTTCTAGGAAGCCTCAGTTATCATTGATGCTCCTGGGTCTCACATCATACCAGCACAGATTCAGAGCAATGCTCACTCCTTTCCATGGTGACAGTAAGACCTCCAGTATACAAGGAGATACCATAAACAGGGACATCTAAATTGTGCTATCCTCTCAGTATTAGATGGTAAGAAAGGACATGGATGGATTTGCATGTGGGGAGTGTCTCTGTGCTTCCCTCTTGACTACCTGGCAGCTGTGTGTCTTAATGGCTGTAGCAGGGGATTCACAGCAAGTCCCAGCAGAGCCCCTGACTCGTTAGAGAAGCCCTGTGCAAGCCACTTTATCATCCTAATTTTTTTCTTTCTAAAATAAAGATTTGGATACTTGTTCCAGACTTCTTTTGCACATACTGTGAGTATTAACAGGGGACTACTTTAAAGAAAGAGTAGATACAAATAGAAGACATTATTACTACTTGCTGTCATCTCTTTTCCATGTACCATCCAATTTCCTTTCTTACTACTTACACATGATTTATCTCTAGCCCACATTCTCTCCATTTTCTTGGGATTCTTCTCATGTGACCATGTGATGTATTATTCAAATGTCCCAGCTTCTTTTATTGCTAATTATATATTAACCAGGTTCTGACTTCATTCTTCTCTGCATTGAATCCTAGTCCAGGCATGACACTGACAAAAACGATTCCTAGAGCTCAGAGGAAATTTTGGCAAATGACAGTTCTCTTTTAGGGCTGTTAGTCTTAATGGAATATTTGATAAGATGGTAATAACCCCTGAGATCCTTTTATAGCAAACCCAGGGGCAATATGTATATATATATGTGTGTNAAATTTTGGCAAATGACAGTTCTCTTTTACTGCTGTTAGTCTTAATGGAATATTTGATAAGATGGTAATAACCCCTGAGATCCTTTTATAGCAAACCCAGGGGCAATATGTATATATATATGTGTGTGTGTGTGTGTGTGTGTGTGTGTGTGTGTAATAACAGTCTCAATGACTTCTATTTATTCATTTAAGTTTTCAGTGAGGTCAGTTCTTGAAGGCATTTCATAATGACGGTATCTTCAAACATGGTAAACAGTTACGATCCAAGTCGTCTTCCTCCTTCCAATTATACCTATTGATGGGTATAAAAAATTCCTCATGTGTATCATTCAGTTGCTGTTTAAAACTCATTTCCTCAGCTCTCACTTTAAAGAACTACTCCCCATCCTGTAGGTTCTCTGATAGTTTGCACAATCAGCAATTTGGTTCCTCAAGCTCATATTCTCACCTACATGTCATCCATTATGTCCTGTGTTCTCATCTCCCTCCTCAAATACTGCATTCCAGTATCCTATGGTTAGAATGTGAAAGTTTCCTATTGGGGGAAAAAATATGTATTGATCTTGTCAACTATATACAACATAATCCAATTCTTCTATTTTGAATGTAAAGTCCAGTGTTTAACCATATGAGTGGGCAGGCAATATAAACATTTTGAGGGGTAATAATAATGATGTTTTAAGGTTTATTCACCCCTTTACTACTCCTGACCCTGTGCAGAATGCTTAACATAAAAGTTCTAATTTAATTCTTGAAGCGATGGTATAAGGAAATAGTAATTAACAAAAGAAATGAATAAACAGAACAGAAACAGACGCAGAGGCAAGGAACAAAGTAGTATGTTGCTAGAGGGGTGAGATTGGGGCTGGCAAAACAGGTGAAGGGGATTGAGAGGTACAAACTTCCAGTTATAAAATAAACAAGTCACAGGAAGACAATGTAGAACAGAGGGAATATAGTCAATAATATTGTAATAACTTTGCATAGTAACAGATGGTTACTAGGCTTAACATGACTGGCATAATTCATAATGTATATAAGGGGTTTCCCTGGTGGCTCAGTGGTAAAGAATCCACCTGAAATGCAGGAGACGTGGGTTCAATCCCTGGGTTGGGAAGATCTTCTAGAGAATGCGGTAGCAACCCACTCCAGTATTCTTGCCTAGAGAATACCATGGGCAAAGTTGCCTGGTGGTCTATAGTCCATAGAGTCACAAAGAGTCGGACATGACTGAAGCAACTGAGCATGCATGCATGCATGCATGCATGCAGGGTATATAAATTCTGAATCATTATATTATACCTGAAACTAATACAATATTGTATGTCAAATGTACTTCAACTTTTAAAAGGGCAAGGGGAGACAACAACAGTTAATACATTCATTTTGCACATATTGTTGCTGAATTTTAGCTAAGTAATGCTGCTTAAGATCACCCAGAAATAAGCAAAAGAACCTCTAATCAAGCAGAAACCATTCTCATTTTAAAGTCTGTGCTCTCTTCATCATTGTGCTGAATTGTTTCGGCAAAAATTTACTAATTCTGGATCTGGACAGTGGCATTGACCAAACAGAAAATATATTTCCATCTCAGATGCGATGCCCTTGCATGTTCAAAGTGTCATTTTTAGGTCTTCATTGGAGCTGAATTGTTCCAGTTTCCACCTCTATAACATGTGTGGAGCTAATAGTAAACCTGTTTCATTACATCATTACCTTAATTAATGTGTTGATAATAATGGCTTAGAGTTTATTTAACCACAATAATAACTTCATTTAATATAAATGACTTGATACATAGGCAGCACTGAGTTGCAGCATCCCTGATGCTGTTTCCAGAACATTTACCACATGGCTAATGGGAAGTCACCTTTGTGATCCTGCAACACCTGTTAATGCCTTGGTTCACCTCCGAAGCTTGATCTTTTTATGTGAAGTTAGGCAGCCATGGTGAGATAAATAGGGACCCAGTGAATTATTAATTATTTTTAACAGCATTTTGATGGTTGCATTGCTATTAAAAAGTTTTGCAGTGCTGCAATAAGAGATTCATAAAGCACATCCTTCATAACCTTTATAAAGTGGTTTGAGGAACCAAAAGATCAGTGTAGAGTATGACATAGGCCAGGAAGATTTTTGATGTGTTGACACCAAGGGATACCCCTGTTCACTTCAAGACTCCACCTTTCTGGAACCAATATAATTTGGAGAGAGGTGGGAGAAACATGATTAGTCTCCCAATGTTATCACCCAACATTATATGTCGTGCTTAACCAGTAAAATAAGAACTGTTCAGATTTTAAAGAACTCAGTAAGAAAAATGAATGGGATATGTTTAAATATCCCTCAGTAGAGTACGTTTGTGGGCAGAAGGTAAGGGATCAAATCCACATATGACTTGTGTATAGTTAGGAAAAAAAAAATCTTCCCCTTAAGTGAGGTGAACCAGCTGAAATCAACTGACCGATTGATAAGGTTGGCAAATGAAGCAGAGACCCACGTGCCCCTTCCTCCCTGGTGATGGAGCTGTCGGTGAGTGCACAGAGCCTCATTTGGGCCTGTTATTTCCCATCCTGCCTTGCAGTGATAAAGTCCTTCCCAGTGGAGCGTGAGTGGGAGTGATGAGTGCGGTATGCTAGGCTGAGCCAAGGCCATGTATTCCTCCATGTTCTTTCTATTCTCTTCTCACGAGTGACAGCATGGGGGTGTCCTTAGCCTAATGTATTAAGTAGGTAAAAAAGGGTAGGGTGTTCAGGACAAAATAACAAAATGAAGGCAACCTGAGTCTTTGAATGACTTCAGGGGACAAAGCTGTCTGCCAGCCTGGACCAATGACTTCATTCTGTGAGTTCTGTGAGCAACTGACAAACCTTCTTAAACCACTGTTGAAGCTTTTGACTTATTTATTTATTAACAGTACCTTAGCCTTCCCCTTAACTAATGCAACTAAGTTAACAAAAATGACCCACACTATTCATTGAAATGAATCAGATTTAATAGATGGCCACAGGCTAAGATCTTATGGAAAACAAATCTACTTAGGTCTCATGCAGATAGCAAGAGACTTGAAGACAGCCAGAATGAAAGATGTTTGTCTGGTTTCACATATTCCATAAGCTGCTTTCAAGGGATGAGGCATTGAAGTATTTATCAGAAAGTACAATTAGCAGTAAATGAAGTCTATTCCTTTGTAGAGATGAACAAAGCCTACTTTCTATGTATGAGTCATACCCTCGTCTGATTAAATCAGGAAATATTTAACATGACTTTACTTCTGAAGTTATGAACCTCAACACTTTGTTATTCAAATAATATTTAATGAGCAATTAAATATATATATTAAAATTTTGTCATTATTATTAATTCCAGAAGTTATCTGTTGTATAGTCAATGAAATAACCTTGCCAAGCTTAACTAGCCCAAATAACTTCTGGTAAAGAAAAACATCAGCATGGGATATAGATATCAAAGGTTCCAATTATTGTTGAAAACAGCATTTTTATCAAGTAGAATAAGAATACCTCTCATCTTCTATGCTCATCCTTACTGATAATAAGTGTTAGTAGAGAGCAGGTGCGGACATGTTAGAATGGTGTATAAAAGCAGAACAAAACTACACAGGAAATATAATTATATATATATATATATATAAATCCTTTCCTTCTGGAGAAAGAGATTAACATTCTGTGCTTCCTTAAGCCCCAAACGGCAGTGACATGAGGCACTGGATTTTTTCTGCCAGTTATTGATGGCCACAAAAAAAATGTCAGTATTCTACTAGTTCATGGAAAAAAGGAAACCATTTCAAAAGTCAATGAATACCAGGTTGAAAAGGGTAGGAATCTTAGGATGGTGATCTTTTCCAAGCCCTTTTCACAAATGCTATGCTAAGCTTAAATAGGCAAACTGAATGCATGAAACTATATAGGAGCATAACCCTGAAGAAAAAATGAAGCAGGGAGTTCAATAAACATTCAAGGAACTTCATCAGTGTGAAGAGTAGCTGATATTATTAAGAATCTCCCTTGAATGTGTGAAGACATTGATTCCCTAGAGCCTCATCTATAGGTGCTGGATTCTGTATCATTAGAGAACTTTTAAAAGTTGATTGGAAATCCCTTTGGATAAGTGAATAATCCATAGTACTCTTATTTGAATTAACTATCAGTCATTTTACAAGATCAGCTTTCAAGAATAATTACTTTGGTAATAATTGTACTCTGTGTACAATATTATTATGCCAACAATGAGTTTAAGCAGAGGATGAAGTAGCTCCTCTGAATCAGCCTTCGATTTCTGAAATTCCAAAACTAAAGACCATAGCAATCATTATAATTTTGGGTTGTATATCCCCATGTTAAGGCTATACCCAATGAAGTGTCCATTGTATGTGTGTGCATGAGCACTCAATCCCTCAGTCATGTCCGTCCAACTCTTTACAATCCCATGGATGATATAGCCTGCCAGGCTCCTCTGTCTAAGTCGCTAAAAAAGCAAAGAGGTTATCAAAGAAGAGACTTGGAGTCAGGACAGAATACTATAGGAAATATTGTCTATTTAAATAGATTTCAGAGACATATTTTAGAAGACAGAGTTCCCTCCTCACCTAGGCAAATACAGAAAAATGGACTCTATGTTGTGATCAGGACTCTTATTTACATACAATATAATCCAGTCTACCTTTTTTAAGCTTAAATAAATTATTAGAAGTTAAAGATAATTCAAAATCATTGAGAACCCTGAAGAAACAAATCCCAAGCTGAACACCCAAGAATGACTTCTAACATCTCACCATAGAACTGGGTCACCAAGTGAATTGCTGTCTTTGCAGTAATCTGGAATCTAGAAAGCTGCTGAATCAGAAAGCCACCCACCCAGTTAGGAGGCTATTATCCCAGCAGCCATCACTAAAACCATTCCCCTGCTGCTTTGATCAGGAAGTAGTGAGATCAGGAAGCTGCCACTAAAATTATTGGCTCTAAAACCATGCTTTCTTTGCCATGATCCTTACCAAAATATAGACACCTAGGCCTTACCCCTTCAGTGTTTCTCAGCTCCTGATCAAAGTCTCACAAGTGTTCATGTGGTTGGTGATACAAGTAAAGAGCATTAGCTACAAAGGAGTTCAAGGAATATAGCGTTTATCTACCAGGGTAAATTGTAAGGGTAGGTGTTCAGCATGCCACTTACAGCATGTTCTATAGAGCTTTAGCATCAATCTTATTGCATTGATCAAGTTCCCACTGGCTTCTATCATAGGATTGGCAGGGAGGTCCTGGGAAGAAGGGATGTGGAAGAAGGTTGGGATTGAGTGCTCTAGAAATAAAATACTCAAGAACATCATTACTGGGAATACCTATTGAGAATTTAATACTGGAGCACATTGTGGTTCTTCCATTGTCTGTATTCTTTCAAAAACCATTGCCAGATGTTCAGTTTATTAAGCCTTAGCAGAGATGGTATTACTCACTTCACAGATTTGTATGAAATACACCTTCTTAAAAATTATGGGGAATGATGTGACTTAGAGCCATAAGAACCAGACGTATTTTCACTCAAATGAATTTAGTTAACCCTTATCTCTTGAGCCCTGTGTTGGGTGTCACGCACTGTGGAAGCTGTAGGGGAAAAAATGTGCCTTCTCTGAAGAAGATCACAACCTTAATTGGGTAGATTCTGGTTACAAAACTTCATAGTAAAATAGAAACAAAATAAAGAATATTCTTTCTCTGAACCCAGGTAAAGCTGCAGATATCCTCCAGTACTAAGCCCCACCCCTAGTGGAGTGAAGTGTTTTCATAACCACTGGTCTCCACCCTGTGATTTAAGAGATGATAATTTAATCATGGCTGCAAACATGGCTTCAAACATGGCTTCAACCATGGCTTCAACCATGGCTAGAAGGGTATAGTTCACTATATATTTTCAAAATTGTTCCGTAATACAACACCTCAAACTTAACAGAATGTTAATCTCTTATGCCTTGTCATTAAAAGATTCCATTCTGGGAATATAACTAAAGGAAAACATGACATGAGTGTATGTCTATATTGTCTGTTCACCCTCCTGCAGTGTGTAAGCTGTTTTGCTTCAGTTGTTTTTAAGAGAGTTGATGAATTGTGTTCAGCCAAACACACTGAATTGCCATCAGTTCTCTGTTCATCTTTGGGGCGTGTAATGCTCATTATCATATCTGTTGTGACCACTTTATCAGATTCATGTTTTCCCCAGTGCATTGCTGTCCTAACATATTGTCATTAGCATTTCAAGTAAATTTGCTTGCACATAGTAGTTGTTCAGTAAAAATATGTTTCAGTAACATTTTAAGGACAGTTATCGCTTCCTACTGAGTGTTATTCAGGGATGGTTTGACTCCAGGTGGTTGGCTGTGAGGGTCAGGAGTGCTCACGTATGGCTTTAAATGAAAAGTACAGAGTTTTTCAGGCAATCATCAGCTCCGTGTACCCTTATGCACCATTTTTCCTATTATATCCTTGAATACAATGCTCCATTTCTTTACTAGTCCACAGTGTATATGTCACAATATCTATTTGACTGCATTGTGACTATAATTATTATTTCTTTTTGACTCAGCTAATTGTGTTAGCAGCTTTTTCCTTTTCCTTGCTCTGCAAAATGTCCCCTCAGATGGTGTTTAACAAGAGCACATATAACAAGAAACAAATTGTTTCTGGGAAGTGCTATTTACCTTTTTTATTTTCTGCTTTGTTAGTGATGCAGAGGTTTCATTAGCAAGTAACAAATGAATAGCAAAGACAGCTAATCTTACACATATACACACCACACACACACACACACACACACACACACACACACACACAATAGAGAACACAACCAAACCATCTTCTCATGAAGAAGGAAGGAATGAAAAGCACATTTGGGCTAATGGGGTTTATTATTGCATCATTATTTAAACAGATGATACTCTAAGTAATCGGTAGCCCCATCACATAATGGAGTTCTGTATTTTTCCTTATGAAGAAATGGAGCCAAACTTGCAGTACTTCACAAATGTGATGAGATTGAGCCCTACAGCAATTTTATTGTCTCAGAAAGCCCATGCATTCCCATCAGAGGGGTATCTTGGATTTAGAACAGCAGAAAAGTACAAATAAAGCTTGGATTATAAGGATTAATCTCTCCAAAACGTCCAAGAGAAAGACAGAAAATGCAGAAATACATGTGCAATGATTACGGCTCTTTGAGATAGACTGTTCAGTGTTGAAATGCTTATCTGCCACTCAGTGATGAACTGAAATCCCAGAGACCATTTTTAGGTAGAAATGTAGTACATCTCATAGATAGCTAAGAAGAGATAAAGAAGGTGGTAGCACACAACTGAAGGAAAAACATACACAATTTCTAATTTAGGTGGGGTCTGGAGAGCTCCTCCATCTCTAGGGGTCATTCCAGTCAGAAAGTAGAAGAACCTGAGTTACCCTAGTGGTATTTCTCCCATGCTTTTGAATGATGCATCCTATGAAGTGCAGAAATAATTCAAAATCTACCAGAAAATGCCAAACTAAAAAATTCAGTAAGTTGGTATACAGAAGAGATAATCAAATCAAAACTATTGACTCCTAGTCAGATGATTCCTAATAGAAGTTGCAATAAAGAAGATTTGGATTCATTACAAGAAGAAAGTGCTAAATTAAAAAAAAAAAATTCTTCAATAACGAAATGGGTTTTCTTGTGAGGTGATGAACTCCATATCTCTGTAAAGACAAAACAAAGTCTAGATGACTATTAAATATCCATCCATTGATTTATTCAGTCATGCATTCATTTAACAAATATTTATTAGACTCCTGCTTTGTTTGTTAGGGGAAACATCCAAGATATATTCAACTCAAAGAAATAGAGAATTCTGAATTAAGGGCTAGAATTGCAACTGTAGGAGTTAACTGATACTATCTGAGGCAGCTGTAAACGTGTGTGTCTTAAACACCTGTGTTGTCTACTCGTCTCCCACTCAGATCATCTGCATACAGTCTGTGTATTAGGGTGTAGGCCATACAATACTCTGTCTTCTCCCTGTGGCTCCTTTTCCATCTTTATCTTATTGTTCAGTAGTTACTTTTCCAGACAAATTGAGTCAGGAACATTGCTTTGGTGCTCTTGTTTGCATGGGAAGTTGTCAGGCCTGATCTGACCTGCCTTTCCATCAGGATTATAAAGGTGACGGATAGTCAATTTCAGGGATTCATGATCCATTTTACCACGGCGCTTCACCTTGCAGCTAAGTAATACAGCTGTGATAAAATCAGCCATAATCACTGCATCTTACTCAGCCCTGCCTTGGCTATAAATACTTGTTTCATAACAAAAAAAGCAAATGGA
Organism: Neotragus pygmaeus; assembly: GCA_006410875.1. Lineage (NCBI taxonomy): Eukaryota > Metazoa > Chordata > Mammalia > Artiodactyla > Bovidae > Neotragus > Neotragus pygmaeus. Next base: position 1,400,389 of record SJYV01009037.1, on the reverse strand, counting down.
ACAAAAGGGAAGATAGAAGAAAGATGGAGGCAGATCTGAAGGTTTATTCACAGTGACTAATGGGAAAATGTGTTTATAGTTTTCACCCTATTCATTTTTCTGTACAGCAAATGGAAATATACATCACATAATCAAAAAGTTTGCTTGTAGTTGATTCATCAACATCAATTATAAGCATTTTCTAAAGTATTTATATGTGCTTAGAATGATTATCCTTAGCACTGTACACATGGGACACAGATCCAGGCATGAAGACCTTAAAATTTAAAATCAGTTCAGTTCAGTCAGTCATATCTGAATCTTTGCAACCCCATGGACTGCAGTAAGTCAGGCTTTCCTGTCCAGCACCAACTCCTCAAGCTTACTCAAATTCATGTCCATCAAGTCAATCATGCCATCCAACTATCTCATCCTCTGTCGTCCCCTTTTCCTCCTGTCTTCAATCTTTCCCAGCATCAGGGTCTTTTCCAGTGAGTCAGTTCTTTGCATCAGGTGGCCAACATATTGGAGTTTCAGCTTCAGCATCAGTCCTCCCAGTGAATATTCAGGACTGATTTCCTTTAGGATTGACTGGTTGGATCTCCTTGAAGTCCAAGGAACTCTCAAGAGTCTTTGCCAACACCACAGTTCAAAAGCATCAATTCTTTGATGCTCAGTTTTCTTTATAGTCCAAAATTTAATATATACATGTGCATATGGGTATCCACATATAGCAAATCTCTTTTGGGAGCAGACATACAGAGAATGATATCAACACAAAATATGAGAAAGTTGAAAAAAGTGATAAAGAAATCTTGGGGTCAAAATTATTTCACTCATTTATTGCTGAGCTGAAATGCGTTGCATTTTGTAAATGCAAAAGGAAAAGCAGTGATGGAAGCAGAGAAAAGCAAGCCCTTAAAGAGCTCACATTTTAGAAAAGAAAAGCAGAAAACAAAACAGCAACAGAATAAACTCTATCATGTATTAGGAGTGGTGAGAGGAAAAGAAGCCTACAGAGGGGAAGATCATAGAAATAATCAGGTATGGGAAAATTTTCAGATATACTGGCTGGCATTTTAGACCCCTTCCTGACAGTTGAGTAAAAGACTTGAAAATAAGCTATTCAGATGCTTGGGGGTTGAAATATCAGGTTCAAAAGAACTCAGGCAGGTGTATACCTGGTATGTGTGAAAATCAGAGAGGAGGCTAGTGTGGCTGTTGAAGTCTGATTAAGGGAGTGACAAAGCCAAAGAGATAACAGCAGTCTGGATGGAAAGGAACCCTAGAGCACTTAAAGACTTGAGGTTCTTCTCTTTGTGAGAACATTGTAATCTTGAGCAGAAAAAAATGACAAGCTCCAACCTAAATCCGTAAATGATCACTTTGGTTGCTATGAGAAGAATATACAGTAAAAGAACATGAAAGAAGCAGGAAACAGGCTCTACTACTGCAGTACTGCAGACTAGAGCAGATGCTGACCCTGATAAGTGTGGCATTGCGGTGGTGAGAAATAATCAGTGTGTAGAGCTCTCTTTAGGTTGATCGGACAATCTCATGGCAGAATGAATGTGGTGTGTGAGTGAGAGAAACCAGGGGAGAAAGCACAGTGTTTGACCTCAGGGGTAAGACAATGGATTTGCCATCAACTTGGATGGATGCCAGAGGAGTAGGAGAAGTCTTGAAGACTAGGGATTCAATGTGTTTGCCTTCTCCACTATCCCAGTTCTGAAGGTGTGAAATTACCCCCAGTATTATTAACTCCATTATGGTGGTGTGAAAACAAAAGATTTGAAAGTTGAAGCCTTTCTCAAGATCATACATTGAGTCAGATTTACCTAATTTCACATCTGGGCCTCTTAAATCGAGAATACAGTGAGTGAGTACTCAGTCTCTTCATTCGTGTCCAGTTCTGTGCGACCCCATGGACTGTAGCCCTCCAGGCTCCTCTGTCCATGGGATTCTCCAGGCAAAAATACTGGGGTGGGTTGCCATGCCCTCCTCCAGGGGATCTTCCTGACCCAGGAATAGAACCCTGGTCTCCTACATCTACTTTCAGTGGCAGGCAGGGTTTTGTTATTGTTGGTTTTTTACCACTAGCACCACCTGGAAACCCAGTCAAGAATAGCTACATAATGATGTTCCTTTCCCTGAGATAACACTCCAGTTCTTCCAGGGATTCTTTCCTGTTTTCAACAAGGATTATGTCTGTACTTCAGCTTTATCCAAATCCTTTAGAACTATAATATAAAAGAGCTTCATATTGAGATTGCATGATGTAGGTTGTTAAATGGGAAAGGGGAAGGATTTTAACCAAGTGGGCAGAATTGGATTTGGAAATACTTACTAGCTGTGCAATTGTGGGGAATTTATTTAACTTCTTTGAGCCTCAGATTCTTTATCTGCAAAATAGGAATAATCAGTTCAGTTCAGTCGCTCTGTTCAACTCTGCAACTGCATGAACTGCAGCACGCCAAGCCTCCCTGTCCATCACCAACTCCTGGAGTTCACCCAGACCCATGTCCATTGAGTCGGTCATGCCATCCAACCATTTCATCCTCTGTCATCTCCTTCTCCTGCCCTCAATCTTTCCCAGCATCAGGATCTTTTCCAGTGAGTCAGCTCTTCACATCAGGTGGCCAAAGTATTGGAGTTTCAGCTTCAGAATCAGTCCTTCCAATGAACACCCAGGACTGATCTCCTTTAGGATGGACTGATTGGATCTCCTTGCAGCCCAAGGGACTCTCAAGAGTCTTCCCCAACATCACAGCTCAAAAGCATCAATTCTTCTGCACTTAGCTTTCTTTATAGTCCACCTCTCACATCCATACATGACTACTGGAAAAACCATAGCCTTGACTAGACAGACCTTTGTTGACAAAGTAATGTCTCTGCTTTTTAATTTTTTATCTAGGTTGGTCCTAACTTTCCTTCCAAGGAGTAAGCCTCTTTTAATTTTATGGCTGCAATCACCATCTGCAGTGAATTTGGAGCCAGAAAAATAAAGTCAGCCACTGTTTCCACATCTATTTGCCATGAAGTGATGGGACTGGATGCCATGATCTTAGTTTTTGGAATGTTGAAGAATAATAATACCTACTTAAATGGCATTTAACCACAGGATGATGTGAGGAGTAAATAACATATATGTGGGTTGCACAGAGTCGAACATGACTGAAGCGACTTAGCAGCAGCAGCAGTATAGTGCCTAGAACAGGATAGACACAATAAAAACGGCTAGTGCTGCTGCTGTTATCCTCATTATTATTATTTGAGCTGCCTTCTACCTGTTCACCTTTCCCACCAAGCAATGCACCCCACCTGCTTACACTTCATCTGTATGTGAAGCTGGATTTGCCTCTTCCTCTGACCTTTAGAAATCTGCCACCCCTCCCCCTATTTCCAGATCTCAGTCTTCATGCTACTCACGCTTTTGTTTCCCATTATGCCTTCTATTATGGCATCTTTCATCTTGTATGGAATTCTAAGTGAGTTATAAATCCTTGTAACAAAACCATGAGGCAGATTGACGTGGTTATAGAGCACATTACAGGGAGAAGTAAGGTCTTCATCATCATTTTCTTCAATATTGAATATTTACTGAATTTATATTATATATTAGGCACTCATAAAACATCACATGGAGCACCAACATTACCATTGCCCTCTAGAAGCGTCTATTTTAAACGTGAGTCTCCTAAGTCTCACATCATTGAGTCGAGTGTCCCCTTCTGTGGCATTCCACCTATATACCCAATAAAATAGCTTCATAAAAACAACAACAACAACAGCAAAACCAACTTAAACTGGGTAAATAATTTCCAGGAAATTTATTTTATAACTGTTTATTTATCCCCAGTTCATGCTGAATTATTTTTATTAGACAGAATATATAGGAAATTAATGAAACTGTTGCTGAGTTGTGAAATGAGACGTCCTACATTGCAATTTCCTTTCTTCTTGCAGCCTTCCCCAGACTACTGGATTGCATTTTTCTGTCCTTTGCTACATTTGAGGGTTAACAATCAACTCCCCTAGGCGTCTCTCCATTCGATACACTCCCACTATGACTTTTTTTTTTTTCCCCATAAACTCTCTTAGAGTCTATTTGTTTTGAAATGTATCATTGCCCTCTGCCATCTTCCACTCCATTTCCCTCAGGTTTCCATTTCATGTTCCAGTTTGTTTTATTTGGATATTCTCTGTGGGTTCCTATTCCTTTCCAATGCAATTTTCCCACTCGGTTATGCCATTTCCCACTCTCCTTCCCTGTGGCTCTTTCAGTATTCAGTGTCCAATTCATATGACATAACGTGCTGTAAAGATCTTTGTAAAGTATAATAGGTTAACCAAATGTTATTTGCTATTTTACTGTTTTATCTTGGAGAGGAGCAAGATGAGAGAGAGGAAATAAGGGATAAAATGAGTAGATACATCTTTGGGAAAGGGAAATAAAAGGATTACTGATGCATTCAATGACTTGATAGGAGCAAATGCAAAATTTCCAAATAAGTTGTTATTATAAAGAGTGAATGAAAATGTCTAAGTTGATTGATACAGATTTTTAGAATGATTTCAGAAATATGTGTACATGAACTTAAAAGTAGCTGGTGGGCACCAAAGTGGTCTACTCATGATAACTGATATAAAGAAAAATATAAATGTGAAGCAATAGTAAACATGACGAGTCTTTAAACATCCACTATTGAAACAGGAGGAACTTGAAAGTAATTATAAGTCAATATTATAAACCCAATATTTTTCTATAGCTAAGAGAGACATATGGATGGGCATCACTGGAAAAGTTATAACAAACCAAACAGAAATACCTCTATACAGATTTTATTACCAAAACACAAAATACATGTTATTGACCTACAGAGATTTAGCAGTTCTAAATTTAACAGAGGGCTTCCCTGGTGGCTCAGACAGTAAAGCGTTTGCTTGCAATGCAGGAGACCCAGTTTTGATCCCTGGGTCAGGAAGATCCCCTGGAGAAGGAAATGGCAACCCACTCCAGTACTCTTCCCTGGAAAATTCCATGGACTGGGAAGCTAGTAGGCTACAGTCCGTGAGATCACAAAGAGTTGGACACAATTGAGCGACTTCACTTTCACTTTCTTTCAAACTTAACAGAAAAGGGAAGCAACAAGCTAAATGAAAATAGATATTGTTTTTTTTCAGTTTAGAAAAGCAAATACTGAGATGAATTGTAATATAAGCAAATGAGATCAATAGTGTATATTTCTTAGAAAGTGTGTTCTGTGAGGCACTAGTTATATCAGTGGTTAATAACTAATTAGTAAAGATAAGAATTGAGCATTATGAGACTTACTATAAGACTTCTCAGTAAGTTCTATTTTCTAGTATTTATTATAAAGCTAGAAAAAAGCATGGGCTTAGTTTCCCAAACTTATTTGACTATGAAATCCTATTCTTATGGGTAGGTCATCTTATAAGACTATAATTCAACTGAAAGTCTTCAGGAAGTTTTTTCCTATGTTAGGGATACTACTTCAGATAGGAAGAATAAACATCTAGATTCACTGACATGCCAAAGTGGTAAAAACAAAACAAAACAAAAAAAAAAATAGCATGTTCAAGCATGCATTTTAAACTTTTATTTATTTTTAATTGGAGGGCAATTGCTTTACAATATTATGTTGGTTTCTGCCATACATCAGTATGAATCAGTCATAGGTCCCATCTCATTCCTGTAGATTGTCATAGAACATCAGGTCTGATCTCCCTTAATCATCCCACTGACAATCTATTTTACCTAAGGTAATGGAAACAGTGNTACAATATTATGTTGGTTTCTGCCATACATCAGTATGAATCAGTCATAGGTCCCATCTCATTCCTGTAGATTGTCATAGAACATCAGGTCTGATCTCCCTTAATCATCCCACTGACAATCTATTTTACCTAAGGTAATGGAAACAGTGGCTGACTTTATTTTTTTGGGGGGAGGGGGGCTCCAAAATCACTGAAGGTGGTGATTGAAGCCATGAAATTAAAAGACGCTTACTCCTTGGAAGGAAAGTTAGGACAAACCTAAACAGCACATTAAAAAGCAGAGGTGTTACTTTGTCAACAAAGGTCCATCTAGTCAAAGCTATGGTTTTTCCAGTAGCCATGTATGGATNATGCTTTTGAACTGTAGTGTTGGAGAAGACTCTTGAGAGTTCCTTGCACTGCAAGGAGATCCAACCTGTCCATCCTAAAGGAGATCAGTCCTGGTTGTTCATTGGAAGGACTGATGTTGAAGCTGAAACTCCAATACTTTGGCCATCTGATGCAAAGAGCTGACTCATTAAAAAAGACCCTGATGCTGGGAAATCCCCTACTATCCTTAACTGCAGCAACATCCCTTTCTTGACCCTCATGAAAAGGAAGGAATTCTTCCAAACCTGAGTGAGACTGGGGAGATAAAGCTCACAACCAGACTTGATTTGATTCTGAACAAATAAGAAAATGGACAGTTCTTAGACCCAAGGGTTATGTGGCAAATCCATTGTCGCTACATGCACCCTGCCTCACCTGCTTCAGCTCGTTGCAGGGGAGAATCTTTAAACAAGACTACTCAGCAAGTTACTGCTTAAAATGGGTGTCTGTGTGGGCTTTCAGATTAAACAGTATTATACTTTAATTATTTGTTTTTTTAATGTATATATTTATTTTAATTGAAGGATAATTGATTTTCAGAATGTTGTTGCTTTCTGCCAAATATCAATATGAATCAGTCATTCCTTACTTGTTTATAGGAAAAGTAGAATGGGACTCATGCGATTTAAACTTTGCACATCCTACTTTACATTAGATAGAAACTGGATCCTAAGAGAGTTGAGAGCTGTTTAGCTATAAGAACCAAATGGGGGGGAGGGCTTCTCTGGAACATACATTCTGCAAGAAGACATCATCTGGTATAAGTCTTAAGGGGAGAATCAACTCTGACCTTATCAGGGCTGATACAGGGCTGATGAGCAAGCCCACTGACATGGAGATCCAAACACAAACAGCAGGTAAGAAGCCTGGTGTAAGGTTGAGCCTGTAGGCAATAGAAGGAAGGAAGGTTTCACGTGTGGTCTTTAAAGGGACATTTTTCCCTTTAGAATTGGCTTCTGCTATATACTGGATTCCTGAATGCTAATTTGAGACATCATAGGATTGTATGCACAGATTTTTCCAAATGCCTGAGATAATTCTACAAACACTTTTTAGGTATCTACTGTGTACAATGCTATGTGCTAGCCATCTGAGAGATGTACAAAGGTGGAAGGGATAGTCCCATTCTTTCTTCAGGAGCTCACAATTTAGTGGGAGAGATGGACACAAACATAAATCAGTCTAATACAAGTAACAATATGTCACATGTTAAAAGAAAGAAATGCTACTAGCTTACATCTATTGAGAGCTTTCTATGAACCCAGCACTAATCTAATATGACATTTTAAGGTATATACTATTATTATCCCTACTTTACAGGTGAGGGAACCAAAGTCCAGAGAGGTTAAGAAACTTGCCCAAGATCACATGACTAAGAAGAGTAGATCAAGAATTTCAGTCCGGAGATATTGATCCCAGAACTCAAGCTCCTAAACTCTAGGGTGAAATACAAATACTGAATGAAAGTAGAAGGAGGAGAAAGAGGTTAAGTCATTCAAAAAGGAGAGAAGATACCAGAAACCAATAAAGGCTTCTAGAGGCTCTAAATTATTAGGAGAATAGGGAAAATGGACAAACTATGTATTAATTCACTTTTTTCATTGGCATATAATTGCTGTACAATGTTGTCTTAGTCACAGCTGTACAGCAAAGTGAATCAACTATACGCACCCATATATCCCCTGCCTCTTGAGGCTCTCTCCTTCCCGCATCCCACCACTCTAGGTCATCACAGAATACTGATTTGAACTCCCTGTGATTATACAGCAGCTTCCCACTAGCTATCTGTTTCACATATGGTAGTGTATATATGTCAGTCCCAATCTCCCAGTTCCTCCCNAATGAAAACTGCCCTTTTCCAGTCCTGTGGCCACTGCTGAATTTTCCAAATTTTCTGGCATATTGAGTGCAGCACTTTCACAGCATTATCTTTCAGGATTTGAAATAGCTCAACCGGAATTCCATCACTTCCAGTAGCCTTGTTTGTAGTGATGCTTTCTAAGGCACACCTGACTTCGCATTCCAGGATGTCTGGCTCTAGATGAGTGATCACATCATGGTGATTATCCGGGTCGTGAAGCACTTTTTTGTACAGTTCTCCTGTGTATTCTTGCCACCTCTTCTTAATATCTTCTGCTTCTGTTAGGTCCATACCATTTCTGTCCTTTATTGAGCCCATCTTTGCATGAAATGTTCCCTTGGTATCTCTCATTTTCTTGAGGATGCTTAGGATTTCCATTTGTTCTCTTGTTACATTTTGGCTCATGATTAGCCATTTTGACTTGTGCCTATCTCCTCACTGATTTATGTGGCTTTGGAAACCTGTTGAGTCTTCTTTTGTCATCTGCAAAATGTAAACAATAACACCTGCTTTGTAGAGTTGATCAAGAGATTTGAGATAATACATGCAAGCCAAGCATAGTGGCTGGCACCTTGGTCTTGCTCAGTAAATGACAGCTGTAGCATCCATTATTGATGATGGATTTACCATATAGGCAGCCAATGGGGATTCTTGCACACGAATACCTTGTCAGGATACACTTCAGCTGCACATTTGTCTTAGATTGTTGAATTAGAAACTATCAAAGAGTGGCACGCATGCTACCCATGTGCCCACTGCAGGAGTTTTCAGTCACAGGGCGTCCAACACAGCCTTCTCACTTTCCCCCAAACTGTGTTCCAGGCAGCTAGTACTAAGCAATGCTAGTGACATGAAACAATAAATCTTACTTGCTCTTTAATATCTAAACAGTGGAGTTAACAGACAGGACACAGTGTGGTTATGAAATTAGGAGCAGTGTAAACGTATTCTGGTTACAGGTACAGAAAAGTAGATGCAGGAATGCACTTAGGAATGGTGAAACAGTAGCTGGAGTAAGCTGAAGCTCAGAATATGAGTGGGCAGAGGTTTGACACATTGGATAGTATATGAATTTCCACTCTGCATATTGTACAAATGCTAGCCACAGCTAAATCATTTCAAAGGGCAGTGATATACATAGCAATTTGTCTGTCACCCATTTGCTTCTGTTTGGCAACCTATCTCATAGTGCAGGCACATGCACACACATATACACACACACACAGAAGGAAAGAGAAAGAGATTGATTAATTTCCTGAAATACAGTGTTCAGATGGAATTGACATTGATTTAAAGTATGGGTCTGTGTCTCTAATTCCCAGATTCTAGCTCAGCCAGACCTTCAGTTATGCCCTGGACATTGCTGTCTCTCAGAGCTAGACTGAGTTAAGGTGAAATAACCCTCTTACATGAGGCCTGGGTAGATTTATAGCATCCTTTCAGGTTTGATAAAGTCACACTTTTTTCTCTAAGATGAAGTCTTCTTGTCTTCACAATGAATGCAAAATAAATTCTAAGCCCAAACACATAACCATTTAAAAGATGCTGCTGGAGATCAAATAAGCAAAGTTCAATGGAGAAGTAGAATCCTCTCACATCTGAAGAGGTCTCTAATCCTCTCAGTTCAGTTCAGTCATCTTCGACTCTTTGCTACCACATGGACTACAGCAAGCCAGGCCTCCCTTTTCATCACCAAATCCTGGAGTTTATCAAACTCATGTCCACTGAGTCACTGATGCTATCCAACCATCTTAGCCACTGTCATCCCCTTCTCCTCTCACCTTCAATCTTTCCCAGCATCAGGGTCTTTTCCAGTGAGTCAGTTCTTTGCATCAGGTGACCTAAGTATTGGAGTTTTAGCTTAAACATCAGTCCTTCCAATAAACACTCAGGAATGATCTCCTTTAGGATGGACTAGTTGGATCTCCTTGCAGTCCAAGGGACTCTCAAGAGTCTTCTCCAACACTGCAGTTCAAAAGCATAAATTCTTCGGTGCTCAGCTTTCTTTATAGTCCAGTTCTCACATCCATACATGACTAATGGAAAAGCCATAGCTTTGACTAGACAGACATTTTTGGGCAAAGTAAGGTCTCTGCTTTTTAACATGCTGTCTAGGTTGGTCATGACTTTTCTTCCAAGGAGCAAGTGTCTTTTAATTTCATGGCTTCAGTCACCATCTGCAGTGATTTTGGAGCCCAGGAAAATAGTCTATCACTGTTTCCACTGTTTCCCCATCTATTTGCCATGGCGTGATGAGACCAGATGCCACGATCTTAGCTTTCTGAATGTTGAGCTTTAAGCCATCTTTTTCACTCTTCTCTTTTACTTGCATCAAGAGGCCCTTTAGTTCTTTGCTTTCTGCCCTGAGGATGGTGTCATCTGCATATCTGAGGTTACTGAAGTTTCTCCTGGCAATCTTGTTTCCAACTTGTGCCTCATCCAGCCCAGCATTTCTTATGATGTACTCTGAATAGAAGTTAAATAAGCAGAGTGGCAATATTCAGCCTTGACATATTCTTTTCCCTATTTGGAACTAGTCTATCATTCCATGCCCAGTTGTTCCTGACCTGCATACAGATTTCTCAAAAGGCAGGTCAGGTAGTCTGATATTTCTGTCTCTTGAAGAATTTTCCACAGTTTGTTATGATCCGCACAGTCAAAGGCTTTGGCATAGTCAATAAAGCAGAAATAGATGTTTTCCTGGAACTCTCTTGCTTTTTTGATGATCCAACGGATGTTGGCAATTTGATCTCTGGTTTCTCTGACTTTTCTAAATCCAGCTTGAACAGCTGGAAGTTCACAGTTCACATACTGTTGAAGCCTGACTTGGAAAGTTTTGAGTATTACTTTACTAGCATGTGAGATGAGTGCAATTGTATAGTAATTTGAGCATTCATGGGCATTGCCTTTCTTTGGGATTGGAATGAAAACTGACCTTTTCCAGTCCTGTGGCCACTGCTGAGTTTTCCAAATTTGCTGGTGTATTGAGTGCAGCACTTTCACAACATCATCTTTCAGGATATAAAATAGCTCAACTGGAATTCCATCATCTCCACTAGCTTTGTTTGTAGTGATACTTCCTAAGGCACACCTGACTTCGCATTCTAGGATGTCTGGCTCTAGATAAATGATCACACCATCATGACCATCTAGGTCATGAAGATCATTTTCATGTAGTTCTGTGTATTCTTGCCACCTCTTCTTAATACCTCCTGCTTCTTTAGGTCCATACCATTTCTGTCCTTTATCGAGCCCATCTTTGCATGAAATGTTCCCTTGGTATCTCAAATTTTCTTGACGAGATCTCTAGTCTTTCCCATTCTGTTGTATTCCTCTATTTCTTTGCATTGATCACTGAGGAAGGCTTTCTTATCTCTTCTTGCTGTTCTTTGGAACTCAGCATTCAGATGCTTATATCTTTCCTTTTCTCCTTTGCTTTTTGCTTGTCTTCTTTTCACAGCTATTTGTAAGGCCTCCTTAGACAGCCATTTTGCTTTTTTGCATTTCTTTTTCTTGGGAATAGTCTTGATCCTGGCCTCCTGCACAATGTCATGAACCTCTGTCCATAGTTCATCAGGCACTCTCTCTATTGGATCTAATCCCTTAAATCTATTTCTCACTTCCACTATATAATCATGATTTAGAGCATACCTGAATTTTCTAGTGGTTTTCCCTACTTTCTTCAATTTAAGTCTGAATTTGGCATAAGGAGTTCACAATCTGAGCCACAGTCCACTCCCAGTCTTGTTTTTGCTGACTATATCAAACTTCTTCATCTTTGGTTGCAAAGAATATAATCAGTCTTATTTCAGTGTTGACCATCTGGTGATGTCCATGTGTAGAGTTTTCTCTTTTGTTGTTGGAAGATGGTGTTTGCTATGACCAGTGTGTTCTCTTGGCAAAACTCTGTTAGGCTCTCAGACTCTAACCCTCTCAGACTCAGTCAAATATCTTTTCCTCTGCAATTGGTCAGATAGCAAAAGTTAAGGTTGATAAGCATGCCAAATAGAACATCAAAACAATACTTTCTTTACTGGCTGCTCTTAGACCAGTGAGCTTTTATTAATACTATGAGATTTGCAAGCTAGGCTGGCTATACATGATCTCCCTCAATTTTGTAATAGTTGAGGGGATTGTATAACATCAGACTTAACATGCCTAAGACTCCAGACTTTGGTGGCGAATGAACCTAAGGGGGCTTGGTCTAATCTGGTTGTCAAGATTCAAGGAAGCCGCAGTGTGACTGAGCCAGTGGCCACTATGAAAAAAAAAAG
>SJYV01009037.1:1346143-1369382 GCA_006410875.1 Neotragus pygmaeus | reverse complement strand
CTGGGAGGGATTGGGGGCAGGAGGAGAAGGGGACGACAGAGGATGAGATGGCTGGATGGCATCACGGACTCGATGGACAGGAGACTGAGTGAATTCCGAGAGATGGTAATGAACAGGGAGGCCCGGCATGCTGCGATTCATGGGGTAGCAAAGAGTCGGACATGACTGAGCGACTGAACTGAACTGAAGGGAGCTTCCTGGGAGTGCCGAGCCCTCAAAACAATTATCAGTATTAAAGTGCTGCTGCTCTATTTTCTGTTCTATTGATTAAACAAAAAAAGACTCAGTGATTTCTTTTTCGAATTTAGTAACACCCAGTGTTCTAGAAATGTGGATTTTGCAACTAAGATCATGAATGGAAATTAACTTCAGGAAAAAAGATTCATTTCTCATTTTCCCCCCCAAATTACAGACCCATTGAACATTTCACTGTTTTTTTACCCAGATATAAACTCCCACACAAAATATTGCTATTCCAGCAACACCTAAATTTAAATGCAGTCATTGAATTTAAAACTATTTTAATAAGATGCGTTTAGTAATATAGATAAATCTGTATTTTGTATAATTATATGAGTAATTACATAAAGCTCTAAGTTGAGCTTATATGTATTACTAAATTTGCTGTATGATAGATATAAAATGAGTAAAAATACTGTTTAAAATTTATTTAATTAAGCATTTAAAAATTCTTCTTCCAAGACCATTCAGTCTGAAATCTGTACTAAACACATTTCCTAGTTTCCACCAAAGGAAAATTCTGTATCATTTGTTTATATACATTTATAAATTTTCTACAGTATTTAAACATGATCCAACTTTCCAACTTATTAACACAACAGTATATTTTTAATATTTGTTGCAACGTAATCATTACAGAAGGTATAGTTCTTTCTCAAAAGACATTAAAATACCAAATGAGTGCTGTAGGTTTTCAGAAGCACTTTCAAGCCTGTCTATATTAATAAGATAGCCTAAGTGACTTAGTATTATAAAAGAAACATCACTAAGTTAAAATATTAATGTGCATACTTAATAGGTCAAGCCTTTTTCATTAATCTGAGACAATATAAAAGTGGTTAGAGTAAGCATTCTCCCATCAGTGAAGTTTTCATGTCAGACAATTTCTCCCATTTTCCTCTTATAAAAGCACAAAAGAATGTTTCTCTCCTTGTATTTCTGAGGAACAAAAAGTAATCTGTTCTTTCAGAGATAGGATGGTAGTTACCCTTCTTTCCAGAATAGAGTATTTGGCATTACATGTTTTTGTAGAGTATTGTTAAGTAAGCAGTTAGGAGGGGTGGCTTATCACAGGTAGCATGGTTTCTGGTTCCTCATGGCAGGGATGTATGGCCATGCAAAGTCATGTCCAGCTCTTTGCGACCCTATGGGCTGTAGCCCACCTGGCTCCTCTGTCCATGGGATTCTCCAGGCAAGAATACTGGAGTGGGTTGCCATTTCCTCCTCCAGGGCATCTTCCAAGCTAGGGACTGAATCCCTGTCTCTTAGGTCTCCTGCATTGGCAGACAGGTTCTTTACCACTAGTGCTACCTGGGAAATCTCCAGTGTTGTATATGTGTTGAGGCTGGAGGTAAGATTGAAGGTTAACAACGTCAATCAATGTCTTTCAATGAGTTTTTAACATTTAAAAAAAGATTATTTATTTATTCCATTTAGAGTTGTTAATGTTATTAAAAATAAATCCTCATTTAAAAATCTTTTCCCTCTTTCATTTTTTTAGTTAGAAAACTTTTCTCTTGCCTAACTCTCTTCTTAGCCTAAAATCTGCCTGACTCACATGAGATTCTTCACAAAGCGGATCTGTAAAGTCATGACAAGATTAGATTTTTTACAAGATTAAAGCCTCCTTAACCTTGATTAATGGTCAAATAGCTCTCTGGCCAAGATCCTCTGGAGTGACTGGGCAGCGTTTACAATTCACATAAAGTTAAGACAGTTGGTGCCCGTTGCCTCATGCAGGCTGCTCTCTGCCTTTCATCCACGCAGTTTAGTGGTACTCACAAAATGGAACTCTGAACAACTAACAGACGCAGGAAACAGCTGTCATGTGAAACTCTCAGGAGTCAGATAATTCCTTAAAAGGGAAGCACAAATCCATCTCAAGAGTGAGAGTCCCTTCAACACCTATGGGAAGATGGCCCAAAGGCAACGAGGGAGGGACTCCAGGTCTCACTCCCATTAACTTCGGGTTGAGGAGTTCCTAGCAAAGAGACCACGGGAGAAAGGAACAGGCAAACTGGCCACCAATATCAGGTGAAGACAGGTCTACTGACATCAAGGAAGGATCCGACAGTTAAAACCAACACTGACTCAAAGATGGCAGCTGGTGTATGGGAAAACACGTGAGGTTAAATTGTAATAGCAAGTAACAGAAGATAGGAGAGGACACTCTGCTCAGTCACAGCTATGGGGCTTGGGGAAGAGGAGGAGAAGCAAAGACCAGGACTCAAAGCTCTGCACTGAACACCTGGGCTGTCTGGTGAAAGAAAGTGGGAAGCCAAAGACATTCATTACTTTCTCAAAGAAAGATAAATGTAATCTTTCTCTGGGACAAATCAAACCNGTAAGTCAGACAAGAGTCTATCCTAGTGTCTGAAAATCCAGAGCAGGTCATTGGACAAGCTCCCCTGATTTTTAACCAACCTCATGTGAGGAGTTTCTCCAGTTTTTCCACCAATGCTCTCTGTCTACATGTCAGACCCAATCTTTTGCTTTTTGTCTTTACCCATGCCAAGAGAACAGCAGGCCTGTATCCCCAGAATAATAACTGTCTAGTATAACAGCTGCTGTGGGCCTGGTTCCCTGCCTCCAACACCTTCCAGGCTTAAGGATTGGAGCCACAGCCTTTGAAACACAGCCTTTGGCAAGACTTATAGCCTCCTCCCACCCTGCTCTTTGCAAATCCTCTCTGTCTGGGTCTTGTTGGCAACAGAGACTCAGGTCAACTGGCGGATTACATATTTGTTTCTTTCTTTCTTTCTGTTTTTTTCTTTTTTTTTTTTTTAATATAAGCAATGAGAATAAAATATACAAACTATTGATTTCAGGTAGTCACAGATTCATAGACTAGTAGAAAGCAGAAATCTGAGCAAGTGACTAAATTTTTCTCAGCATTCGCAGTCTCCTTTATACAGTGGCGAGAATGGAAACTTTCTGTTGAGTGAGTGACGATGGATGAGAAATACCTGCTCTCCAAGTGTTTGCTTTTCTCCCTACTTCATTTCACTCCACACAATTCTCCTGTAATCTGTCTTATCTCATTGCCAGTGAACGGAAATCTTATCTACCTCCAGATGTTGATATATATATCAATATGTGTATGTGTGTATATATATACATATATATATCAGTCCCCTCATTCTGAAATGAGTTCTTTTTAATGCAGACTCCTTTTGATCACTGTCTCTTTCTTAAACTATTAGAACTCTGCTGTGCAGTGTGGTCATCTTTGACCACAGGTCATTTTCAAGCACTTCAAACAGAGCTTTCTAAATAAAGATGTGTTCCAAGTGTAAGATACATAGCAGAGGTTTTACAAGCTTCGTAGACTATATATATACATGTATATATATAAAACAGATCGTGAATGTCTTGTGTTGACTATATCTTAAAATGGTAATCCTTCAGATACATAGTGTCTTCCTAAAATTAAAATTCTCTCTTTGTTTTTACATTTTTAAACATGATTATTAGGATATTTAAATTTAAGCAAGTGGCTTGTGTGTGTGGCTTGGATAGTATTTTTATCGGACAGCAACTGTAGTACAGACATCTCTGAGTTAGATTTCATGTTCCAAACTTCTTCTGCAAGAGAATCCTCTCCCCCAATTTAATATTCCTCCCTACAACTCAAACACTTTCATGCAGATCTGTTCCTCCTTCTTCTACAATGCAGATAATATTAAGACCCCCTTTTAAAGCCAGAGGATAGAAATGGCATTTTAATGTTTATTTTAAAAATGTGTGTCTTTATTGTGTATTGGAAAAAAAAGAAAACAGGCAACCTGACCAGAACTACTTGGCTGAAAGAGAGACTCTGCATTCTTCTATCACAAATCTTCTAAGTAGGAGTTAGCAGAAAGAGGGAAGACACTTGGTTTGGGATTCAGATTACATGTGTTCAAATCCTCTCATGGTGTTAACTTGAATCTATAAACTTAGGAGTCTCTTGACCTCTCTGAGTCAGTTTTATCAGTGATAAATATGTTTCTGAAAATTAGACTTAAGTTATATAAAGGCATGTGACATAAAATGGGTCTTTAATAAGTGATTCAAGTATTATTTCACATGACAAATCATACAGGTAAATGATTTACTGGGGCAATTAGGCTCAGGACCATGGGCTAGGGCAAATAACAGGGACATATAAATCCCACCAACCTTTTATAAAAACATCTTCGACACCTTTTGTCCTTCTCTATTTTCCTGTTTCCATTAGTGTTTTATTGGGAGTCTTATTTTCAACAGATACTGATTAAAAATACCCATAAAACTTTGAGGATGATCCCAAGATATGAAGGACATTAAAGATCTAAAGGTTAAAAGACCACTTTAGTCCAAACTTTATTTCAAAAATTAAATTTACTCTTAGGAAGCCATTTGTTTCATTGCCTTAAAAAAAAAAAAAAAAAGATAGAAACTTTCAGCCAACATGCTATTATTCACATTGTTCTTACCTAGATATGACTAGGTGGAGACTCCCCAAAATTAATGTAGTTAAAAAAACATACACTTACTTCCTAAAAGAAATCCTTCGTTAATGTTTTGTACTCTAGATAAGGAAGGTTTTATTCTTCAGAGTACATTAGGAATCATTTTAGTAGGCTATGGAATCTTTAAATTAAAATGTAAGATTTGACTTTTCAAGCTTTCTGTGTGTTTATTATTACAGCTGACTCTTGGATAAGGAAAGTTAAGTCCATATGATAGAAACCAAAGCAGGACCCTTACGGAGCTCAAAGAGTCCAGGGTACCTGAGACCTGTTCTGAGGTTCTGGATTCATGGTTGCTAATTGAGTTTTGGGCCCTGGCCTCCATGACAGGTTGTGATGAGCCAGTGATTTCAGAGCACAGGAAGCTGTTTCCCTTAAGTCCACTCATTTCACCATCTGTATTCTCAGATTCAGTGTTTCCCTGCCATAATTAACTCAGGCAAGGCAAGCCCTTTCAAAGATAATGAGACTAGACAGACAGTGATGTCAGATCTCTTCATTTGGACCTACTGTGATCCTGCTGAGACAAAACAGACTTGTGATCCAAAGAAGCCAAATCTCTAGAGGTGGCACTTGTTTTGATTTTTTTTTTAAATTACTACCAACCAAAATCCTCTATGGGCCACTAGCATTATCTTAGTCAAGTTATCTTGGAAATTGTCAAAAACAAAACAGGTTGTAAGACAAACAGTACCTGCCTGAATCTTTAACTAATCTTGCAAACAGTGGCTTGCANCTTGTTTTGATTTTTTTTTTAAATTACTACCAAAAAAAATCCTCTATGGGCCACTAGCATTATCTTAGTCAAGTTATCTTGGAAATTGTCAAAAACAAAACAGGTTGTAAGACAAACAGTACCTGCCTGAATCTTTAACTAATCTTGCAAACAGCGGCTTGCATAGACCCTTCTCAATACATGACCAGACTCCTTCCCTTCCGATCACCACCAGGTCAGCTCCCGGGATTCCTCAAGGCCAGGTTGAAATTTGGCATATTCATGAAACTTCCACCCTCCTGCCACACTGCATTGTCACCTCTCCCCAACCAGCAACCAGTGTCCATTGCACTCTCTCTCAGAGGCTATAATTATTTTTTTGTATGTGTTGTTACTCCAAATAAAGTACTAGGGTTTCAGGGGCAGGATTTCCTCACCTATCTTTGTATCCCATGTGCTGCACATACTCCCTAGAGTGAAGCAGGTAAGTCATGGTTTTCCAGTGGGTGTATACTTTTTCTGAAAGGCAAAGCTGATATAAGACTGTCAATCAGTTGATAAATTGGTCAGATACCTCCTAGACAATGGCTTATTTTACCATATTCACTGAAAAATATAGATAACCTTAAAAAACATCCAGTTGTCTTTAGTTTTATCTGCCTTGGCAGAAAGATAGTTGGTGAAAGAGGATCACATTGACAGATAATTAGTTATTTTCTTTCAGTCCACTTTAAGAGCATCTATTTTTACTTCATTTTGATAGAACTGAAGATAAGCCATCTTTCAGTGGTCTCTATTAGGATTATTGGAGAAAACCGATAATCTTGTTCAGTTGCAGAATATAGAGTATAGGCATTTTATATGTATCATCACTTAAGCTATTTCCATATATGGTGGGGTTTTGCTGTCATTGCTGTTGTTTTTAATTTTTCACTAGAGCTGCTTTTTGTTAGCTTTTAATATGTTTCAATCCCAATGTTTCTTTGGGACTTTCTCTCTCATTTTATTCCATCAAGTGCATGTAATACAGGGCTCAGTTGTTGCCATCTAAGTGGTATATTTTTATGGAAATAGGAAAGTACTCTGTAATCCTCCTTTTATTTTCCCAAGTAGTATATTGATGCTTGAAATTGTAAAACTAGGTATTCCTCCCTTTCGCTTAAAATTTGGGCCCTTATTAAAAGACAATCTTTTATAAAAGATACACATTTTCCTTCTCAAACCTGTATGATCCAATGTGACATTTTATTGTTGCTGTATAGTCACTAAGTTGTGTCTGACTCTTTTGCGACCCCATGGACTGCAGCATACCAGGCTTCCCTGTCCTTCAGTGTTTCCCAGAGTTTTCTCAAACTCATGTCCATTGAGTCGGTGATGCCATCTGACCATTTCATCCTCTGTTGCCTTCTTCTCCTCCTGCCCTTAATCTTTCCCAACCTCAGGATCTTTTCCAATGAATCTGCTCTTCGCATAAGGTGGCCAAAGTATTACAGCCTCAGCATCAATACTTCCAGTGAATATTCAGGGTTGATTTCCTTTAGGACTGGTTTGATCTCCTTTCTATACAAGGGACTCTCAAGAGTCTTCTCCAGCATCACAATTTGAAAGCATCAATTCTTTGGTGTTCAACCTTCTTTATGGTCCAACTCTTACATCAGTACATGGTTACTACAAAGACCATATGGACCTTTGCTGGCAAAGTGATGTCTTTGCTTTTTAATACACTGTCTACGTTTCTTATTTCTTTCCTTCCCAGAAGCAAGTGTCTTTTAATTTCATGGCTGCAGTCACCATCCACAGTGATTTTGGAGCCCAAGAAAGTAAAAATCTGTCACTGTTTTCACTGCTTTCCCCTCTATTTGTCATAAAGTGATAGGACAGGATGCCATGATCTTAGTGTTTTGAATGTTGAGTTTTAAACCAGCTTTTTCACTCTCCTCTTTCATCCTCATCAAGAGGCTCTTTAGTTCCTCTTTGCTTTCTACCATTATAGTGATATCATCTGTGTATCTTTATACTATTCATCATATTCGTTTTCTATTATACTTATTTGCCTATTTTATGTCCCCTATGATATTGTTTGCTTCTTGAAGTCAAGAGTTATGTCTTCCTCATTTTTCTATGTCCTACTTTTCCTGCTACATCTTTTCAAATGGACTAAATGCTGGTTATAAGAGGTAACATGCAGGACCCAACTATAAGGTCAGATTAAGTTACCAATTATTTGGCCCAAACTCAGAATTCACACAGGTATTAGTGATGCTCACTTCCCAAAGTCTTAATGAATCTGAGCCCCCTTTTTTGCCACATAGGATATGGGGTCTTAGTTCTCTGACCAGGAATCGAAACTGTGCCCCCTGCAAGTGGGAACACAGAGTCTTAACCACTGGACCACCAGGGAAGTCCCTGGATCTGAACCCTTGATACCTTGCTGCATCACAGTCCTTTCCTCCTGGGGCTTAACTAATCATCACATAGAACTATGATTCTATTCTCTTCTATCCAACTATAATTCTATTCTATTCTATTCATTACACAAAAGATACAAATAATATTTTTTACTGAGACTTCCACTGATGAGAGTGTCTTTAAAACTAGATATTTCTATTTATTATGCCAGATAGTGGGAGTTGAATCATCGCCTCACATGTGGGAGATGAGTTGTATCGGTGCCCAGGTAACGTACGCTCTACATGCATCTCTGCCTCTGATTCTGCAACCTCTCAGAAAGCCCATCTCCCTGCACCAGTACTTTCTTGTATATAGTGGCCATTCCATTAAAATATGTTGATACATACACATGCACACATATACACATACTCAAGATTAAGAAAGAAAAAAGGAAATTAGTCCATAAAATCAATGTTCTTAGCCATACAAAGAAAAAGGCAGATACATCTGAGCAAGTTCAAGTAACATGTTTTTGATCCCAAAGCTAGTGGAAAAAAAAAAAAGACCAGGTTCTTCAAACTCAATGTGGTCTAGCTGGAGAGCCTGAGAATTTTTTAACACAGCAGGCTGCTTTATTAGTCGTGTGCCTAATAATGGAAATAACTTGTTCAGTGCTTTTCATATTTTTTAGAAAAAGTTGTCTGTGTACTTTCCTTTCTACTTTCTATATATACTCAGTCTGATTTTTCCTTTCACATTTGGCTGATTTTTTTCTTTAATCCTGGCCTTTTGTTTTCTTTTTTTTTTTTCCTCCTCCTGCTCACTCATGTCTTCCTTATTCCTCATTCTTTATCTCTTTTCCACTCTCTCTTTTCCAATTCCATTTATGAAAGTAGATAATAACTTGTGAATTCAAGTGGAACTTCATTTCTGAAACCGCACACTCATGCTGGAACCCATTAAGCTTGATAGCGAGAAATGAGAGAAATCATAATTATCAGGCCACTAAAATACATGAAACATAAAATTTGTCAGGGAAAGTAATTGAATTTATTGGAGCAAGTTGGGCCTGGTGCTGAGCAGACCCTCGATGATAATGGAAGGGTTACGGGTGATGTTTAGCAATGCTGATGAGGTCCAAGGTGCCTCTGCACCAACACAGTTAGAAAATTTATGCTCACTCTGTATTTTGCTAATCCATCTCTGAAAATCAGGATAACAGCAGGGTTCAGGGGACCCCTTCAATTGTCCAGCAAAACAGGTACTGAAGACAGGTACTCTTCAAGGGGTTGTTTTGTTTACTTTTCTCATTCTGTTGTCTTCTCTCCTNAATTTATGCTCACTCTGTATTTTGCTAATCCATCTCTGAAAATCAGGATAACAGCAGGGTTCAGGGGACCCCTTCAATTGTCCAGCAAAACAGGTACTGAAGACAGGTACTCTTCAAGGGGTTGTTTTGTTTACTTTTCTCATTCTGTTGTCTTCTCTCCTTAAGTTTCTTCATCTTCTTATTTTACTTTTTCCTGTTATTCTTTTCTTCTTTTAGTTTTTTTTTTTTCCTTTATCCTTTCTCATTTGTTCTGGCCCTACTTTTTTCTTTAATTCCATTATAAGTCCTTTGACAATTTGATGTGTAGAATGTGCTTTATACCAATGGTGATTCTGTAACTTGAGGATAAGAATTTTTCTTTCTTTGACCAAGGCTGCCTACCACTGAAATTAAAGCACAGTCCAGAGCTCCACAAACAGATGCTCCTGCGTGTATAACTGCCAAATGAAAGATGTTACTGTGCATGCTCAGTGGATGGTATCTGTATAGCAAAGGGAAAGAAAATGATTCTCAGACTAGCAACCTTAAAATTCCTAAGGTGTCTCTGACCTCAGCAACTTAAGAGTTGTAAATAGTCAAGGCTGCTTATATACTGAGTTTTAGTATAAGGGCTAAGACATAGAAAATATCATCCACAAAAAGTACCAGCTCATACGATGTAAACCAATATGTTCAAGTTCATGAGAGGGTGATATTTATGACAAAGATGCCTGAATCATGCTGAAAATTTTTGAGAGCTGATAGTAATTATAAGCTGAATAAGTGTATATATACACACACACAAAGGGCTTCCCAGGTGGTGCTGGGGGTAAAGAACCCACCTGCCAGTGCAGGAGACATAAGAGACGTGGGTTCAATCCCTGGGTTGGGAAGATTCCCTGGAAAAGGAAATGGCAACCTCCTTCCAGTATTTTTGGGCTTCCCTTGTGGCTCAGCTGGTAAAGAATCTGCCTGCAATGTGGGAGACCTGGNGAAAAGTACCAGCTCATACGATGTAAACCAATATGTTCAAGTTCATGAGAGGGTGATATTTATGACAAAGATGCCTGAATCATGCTGAAAATTTTTGAGAGCTGATAGTAATTATAAGCTGAATAAGTGTATATATACACACACACAAAGGGCTTCCCAGGTGGTGCTGGGGGTAAAGAACCCACCTGCCAGTGCAGGAGACATAAGAGACGTGGGTTCAATCCCTGGGTTGGGAAGATTCCCTGGAAAAGGAAATGGCAACCTCCTTCCAGTATTTTTTGTGCTTCCCTTGTGGCTCAGCTGGTAAAGAATCTGCCTGCAATGTGGGAGACCTGGTTTCAATCTCTGGGTTGGGAGGATCCCTTGGAGAAGAGAAAGGCTACCCATTCCAGTATTCTGGTCTAGAGAATCCCATGGACTATATAGTCCATGAGGTCGCAAAGAGTTGGACATGACTGAGTGATTTTTCTTCACTTCACTTCAAGTATATATATACACACACACACACACACACACACATACTTGATTTTGTGGCTTCCCCTGGTGGATCAGCTGGTAAAGAATCTGCCTGCAATACAGGAGACCTAAGTTTGATCCTTGGGTTGGAAAGATCCCCCGGAGAAGGGAATGCAACCCACTCTAGCACTCTTGCCTGGAGAATTCCATGGACAGAGGAACCTGATGGGCTACAGTCCAAAGAGTCAGACATGACTACCTAACACACATATATTTGATTTTAAGTTCCACTTGTCTCCTAACTTTACATCTCTTTCGTATCTCCTTCCTGGAAATTATTTATATCATATTCTACCACTTTCAAAAATTGTTTGATCCCCACATATTGAACATAAGAAAGTGATTATTACCCCCATTCTATAGCTGAAGAAACTGAGTTTCTGAAAGATTAAATGATATGGACACTGTCACTTGACAATGAAGCAGATCTGTCTTCTGTCCTTTCATTCCACCTGCTTTCCACTGTACTTTTTATTCATCTCTACTTTGGAAAATTCTTGAGTTGGGGCCTGAATTGTGTCTTAGTGTTCAAAGTATTCACTGATCTCATTTGGACAAGTTCTATACTGTAGTCTACATCTCACATATGGCTAACCAAATCATAGCTCCGGTGGCATCAATGCAGACAATTACCAGCACCTAATCCTTTTGATATGTATACCTTCCAGATCTAAAATCCCCCACTAAGTAGTAGCTCAGTCTCTGCTTAGTTTTCCAAATGAATGGCTTCAGAGCTAGCCCATTGGGTTGTTGGATAGCTGTAATTGAAAACAAAAACAAACAAACAAAAAACTGTTGATATGTTTTCTGTTGAGTCAATAGCCAAGACTCTTCAACAAAATTCCACCCTTTTGGTCACTCATAGCAAAGCATCATAGAGACAGTTTCTGAGTTAATAGTATATGCCAGCTTTGTGCTTGGATTCTGAAAACAGTTTCCTCCTTCTTCTACAGTATCAGCCAAGGCAGTCACCCTGTACTGGTAATTAAGAGTGTGGGCTCTGGGGTCAAACCTTCTGGTTTAACACCTGACTTCACCCTATTCTTCCCAAGTCTGTGAGGTTTACTTAACTTCTCTGTGTCTCAGATTTTCTATGTGGAAAATGAGGATAGTTATAGTACTGGGTTTTGTCCAGGAATAAATGACATGATCCATATAAAATTTTTAAAACATGGCATGATACTTATTAAGCCCTATTATTATGGTAATGCTAGTACCTCAGGATACCTATACCCCTGTCANCTATGTGGAAAATGAGGATAGTTATAGTACTGGGTTTTGTCCAGGAATAAATGACATGATCCATATAAAATTTTTAAAACATGGCATGATACTTATTAAGCCCTATTATTATGGTAATGCAAGTACCTCAGGATACCTATACCCCTGTCATGTGCCTCTTAGAATCCTGTACTCCAGGCTAAAACTCTGCATTCCTAAGGTGGGTGTTCCATTCATTTATTCATGCATCCAAAACTGACTACTAAGACCAAATATGTGGCTAGATCTGCAGATGAGAGAGTGAACAGACAATACCACATCTAAAGAAGATTACTGCCTGTTTGGAAGAGACAAATATTCAGAGATAATTGTAATTCTGAGAGTGAAGGACTATGATTTTCATTGGTATAAAATGGGAACACAGAGTAACCCCAGACATCTGTTCCTGGCTGGAAGCTAGTGGTGGGTTGTGGAGAAAAAGACTTTGACTTCCTAGAGGGGAAGTCTTGAATCAAGTCTTGGAGAACAAATTAGAGCAGCCTGGGAGAGGAGAAGGAGAGGNAATACTCCTGTCTCTTATACACATCTAGATGTGTATAAGAGACAGGTGGTGGGTTGTGGAGAAAAAGACTTTGACTTCCCAGAGGGGAAGTCTTGAATCAAGTCTTGGAGAACAAATTAGAGCAGCCTAGGAGAGGAGAAGGAGAGGAAAATGGCATTTCAAGCAGTAGATGTACATATACAAAGGTGTGGAGGAAAGAATTCGATGGGCGTTGTAAGTGGTTGAGTATGCATGGAGTGTAAGATGCCTACCAGAGGGAGGAGGTTTTGGAAAAGGTTGGAAATGAGGCAAGCTCTTATGCGCTCTGTTTTAAAAATAGGAAGGTTGGCTTTTAGGTTGATCTTTCTTGGCAGCCTCATTATACTGGAATAAATTAAATTATAAAGTTTTCTTTTACATGTGCTGCTATTANTTAGGTCATACCTGAATGGTCTAGCGGTTTTCCCTACTTTCTTCGATTTAAGTCTGAATTTGGTAATAAGTATACAGCTTGATGATTACATGTGAATTTTTACATATGTATAGTGTGTAACAACCAACCAAATGAAGATAGAGCAGTTTTTTTTTTATTACAGAATATTAGACACATTGGTATTATTATTCTCATCTTGCAGAGGAAAAACTGAAGCCCAAGATGGTAAATCAGTTGCCAAGGGGACAGTTGCCAGCTTAGGCCAGTCTCCTTCCTGTCTCCCTGCCTTCGTGCTGTGAACACTCAAGAAGTCACAGCTGTAGAGACTAGACCTTCATGCAGCTCTGAGGGGGATTCTTGTTATCTGAAGCTTCCCAGGATCTCATTTTCAGGGCTTTCCCAGGTTCCTGGAAGACTTGGCAGTCTCTCTCAGATCTGGTTGACCAGCTTTGTTTCCCAGTTCACCTTCCTACTCCTCAATCTGAATCCTCTGATTCAATCTGAATCAATCTGAATTCACCCTTCAATATGAACCCTCTGTTCATACTGAATTTCTTCTCATCCCTAAAACATCATGTACTATTATGAACCAGCTCCGGTGTTTCTTAAAGTGACCTGGGCTCTGCCTACTTGTTAAAAAAATGTAAATCCACATCCCTGTGTTTCACCAACAGAACTGGAATCTGAGAGTGAGACCCAGCGATTTGCATTTTAAGAAGCACCCCAGAAATGATGTGCCTGAAATGAGCGTTTGAGAACCACAGCCTCATTCATGCTATGCTCCCTTCTTAGAACGCCCTCTTTGCATTTCTCATTTTCTGTCCCTCTGCTTTTTCTACCACATGCATACCTTTAAGCCTTACTTCCGATGTCACCTCTTTCACAAAATTTTCTTGGTTCTTTCCCAGCATCCCAGCAATGTCCCCGCCTTTGTTCTCCCTACCAGCTTGTTTCTGCCTCTCTTAGAAAATGTCTCACCTTGTAGTGTCCTTCAGATGCATCTCTTGCCTTCTCTCTCCTGTGAGGTTTTGAGAGCAGGGTCTGCGCCCTGTTCATTCTCATTCTTCTCTCCAGTGCCCAGCGCTGGGCTTCATATGGCATGCTGCATGCCCAGTTGCTCAGTCGTGTCTGACTCTTTTGCGACCCCATGGACTGTAGCCTGCCAGGCTCCTCTGTCCATGGGATTTCCCANCATTCTCATTCTTCTCTCCAGTGCCCAGCGCTGGGCTTCATATGGCATGCTGCATGCCCAGTTGCTCAGTCGTGTCTGACTCTTTTGCGACCCCATGGACTGTAGCCTGCCAGGCTCCTCTGTCCATGGGATTTCCCAGGCAAGAACACTGAAGTGGGTTGCCATTTCCTGCTCCAGGGGATCTTCCCTACCCAGTGATAGAAACTGTGTTTCCTGCATCTCCTGCATTGGCAGGTGAGTTCTTTACCATTAGTGCCACCTGGGAAGCTGATATGGATAGCACCCACCAAATGTTTTCATGTAGGAAGGATAAGGCAGGCCTCAGTCCCAGAGGAACTTGGGAAAGTGGGCAAGTACAAAAGCAAGGATCTTGCTAGTTACTTGCCCTGGAGCATGAGACTGAGGCTTTGCTCAAGCTACTTCTCAGCAACTAAAGTCGAAGAAGTTACTGCAAATCAGACTCTGCTATCTACCAACTTGAAAGTAAAAGTGAAAGTCGCTCACTTGTGTCCAACTAATTTGTGACCCCTTGGACTATATAATCCATGGAAGTCTCCAGGCCAGAATACTGGAGTAGGTAGCCTTTTCCTTCTCCAAATCTTCTCAAGCCAGGGATAGAACCCAGGTCTCCTGCATTGCAGGCAGATTCTTTGCCAGCTGAGCCACAAGGGAAGCCCAAGAATACTGGAGTGGGTAGCCTATCCCTTTTCCAGGGGGTCTTCCTGACCCAGGAGTCGAACCAGCGTCTCCTGCATTGCAGGCAGATTCTTTACCAATTGAGCTATCAGGGAAGCCCACCTACCAACTTAGGACCCTTAAAATTCCTCATGATTTGGATAGAGGATTGTTNCCTTTTCCAGGGGGTCTTCCTGACCCAGGAGTCGAACCAGCGTCTCCTGCATTGCAGGCAGATTCTTTACCAATTGAGCTATCAGGGAAGCCCACCTACCAACTTAGGACCCTTAAAATTCCTCATGATTTGGATAGAGGATTGTTCTCAGACCTACAAGTGGGGATCATCTGTACCAACCGGCTCTTACTTCATCCTCTGTGGATTGAGTTTGTGATGACAAATGTTCTGAGATCTGAATGTGGGAAGCTTGGCATGGCTATCAAGTCAGGAGAAGGTTGTTTCAAACATGGAGATACCACCAAACTATTTTTATATATGCTGTTTTCTCTAGAAGGATAAGGAAGGTCCTGCAGTCAAATTTTAGATCAAAGTTCAGAGGTGCCATTGTCCTACCAATGATGTTCATGACTCAAAACCTTTTAAGAAAAATGTCTTCTGGGTTTTAACCAAGGTTGCATAGCTGTGTGGGTGCCTGATGTGACCATTTCTACTGGGTCATGAGTTTGTTAGACCCTGTGGCTTTGGTTCTCTAGCAGCTTCTTCTTTTGACCAGGACTAAGAGATCCGCTGCTGAAATGGTGTCTGGACAAGGAGGAAAGTCAACTGAGTTTTTTTTTAAACCTTACTTTAAATTTTTACCCAATCACTTCATTTCCAGAACCTTTTTTAAAATTATATTTACTTTGTTATAAATTCACTTACAGGGGGGGTAGAAAAAGGAAAGTTTGGGCATTTTTTGAAAAAAAAAAAAAAAAAATNAGGTATAAAATGGCAACCCACTCCATTAGTCTTTCCTGAGAAATCCATGGACAGAGGAGCCTGGGCGGCTACAGTTCATGGAGTCACAAAGAGGTGGACACAACTGAGCAACTCAGCACACACATGTGCACACGCACGGACACACACACACAGAGTATTTATAACAGGGCAATTATATTTGTGACAATATAAGGAAACATTTGTATAAATAATAGCTAATGCATTGACAGAGGAGCATGGTGGGCTACTGTCCATAAGGTCACAAAAGATTCGGACATAGCTTAGCAACTAAACAACAACATCAATAACGCATGGTACTAAATGGTGTAAGTACCTTATTCTAGAAAAGAAGACACTTCTTGTTACTCTAGGTAATAAGAAGAAAACTTACAGTTTTGAACAGTGGTATAACTAAAGTGAAAGTGAAGTCGCTCAGTCGTGTCCGACTCTCTGCGACCCCATGGACTTTAGGCTACAACGCTCCTCCGTCCATGGGATTTTCCAGGCCAGAGTACGGGAGTGGGTTGCCATTTCCTTCTCCAGAGGATCTTCCCAACCCAGGGAGTGAACCTGGGTCTCCCGCATTGTAGGCAGATGCTTTACCGTCTGAGCCACCAAGGCAGGAGGGTATGACTAAAAGGAACCTACAATTAAAGACAGTGTGACTTTTGTGTCTGTCCCATTTTATGCCATAAGGAAGGTACCGATTGTACTGAAGAGCTTGAAAGTATCTTTGAAACATTTGCTGTGATCTTTTATCCAATAGATAAAGAATCCATGTCCCAATGAGGATTACTCATTTGTCTAAAATTTCAGTTAATTAATGGCAAAAGTAAGAGAAACTGAAGAGAAACTCTTGATCCATGAGTTTTTGACTTCAACATTGACTTCTCTGGACTTTCTGTTTCTTCCTACACTGTCTTTCTTTAAGCAATGTGAAAATGAACATTTATCTTCAAGTGTGCTATTCTAGCCAGCAGAATAAGAACAGTAAAAACTGTTCTTGTGCCTTAAAGTTGCTTCATTAAAAGGATTCATTTCATGTAAAAAACATACCACAAATAATACAAATACAAATGTGTTTTTAAATAACACAAAAATTCTATCTTGTTAGTTCTCTCACACTGAGCACA
Organism: Neotragus pygmaeus; assembly: GCA_006410875.1. NCBI lineage: Eukaryota > Metazoa > Chordata > Mammalia > Artiodactyla > Bovidae > Neotragus > Neotragus pygmaeus. Next base: position 1,352,593 of record SJYV01009037.1, on the reverse strand, counting down.
TCATATAAATGTGGAAAGCAAGTACCTCTAACAACAATTCTGAAATCTGATAATACTCAGTAACTATGTCAGTTAGCGAGAAAATATCTCTGAGTCATCCCTTACCATTAGAAGTTCTTTAATGCTCAGATGCTACTGGAAAAAATATTACTGGACACAGCAGCTTTAAAATGTTTGAGTAACAGTGAGAATTCACAGGAAGAAAGGTTAGAGCTGGAAGCACACCAGAGAACTAATTGCCAAGAGAACTGCCTTTATGTGCAGACTGTGATAATTCATAGAGATATTATTTATAAAAGAATCAACAGTTCTGTTTTATAGGTACTGTGTCCTCTAGAGTAGGGGAAAGAACAAGGGGTTCTCATGACGGGATTTGCTGAAAGGTAAACTGTGGATGCATTACTGGAAATCATGTGGGCTGTCTGTTGTGGGGGAGAGGGGACCTATTCAAGCTTTAAAATGTTTCATTCTTTCCCATAACGTATTGTTGAACCCAAATTCACGTGCTGGACATACAGGCAGATGAAGCTAAGCAAATAATAAGACTGGAGTTTGGAGCAGAGTAAGGTTTATTGCAGGCCAAGCAGGGAGAATGGACAGCTCATTCTCAAAAGAGCTGAGCTCCTAGATGGGTTTCAGGTAAGTTTTTAAAGGCAAATTTGAGGGGAGGGCTACTGAGTGTGTAACTTTCTTCTGTTCGGTTGGTGGTGAGGTAACAGGGTGGTGTAGTCAGTACGTGCAAGCTTGGCCTGCAGTTACCATCTTCCACCTGGGTGGGGGCCTAGTTTCTTCAGTAGGATTCAGAGATATGTATCAGGTTATTATGTTTATCCTTTGAGGAGGCACCAGGGCCCTGCCCCATCACTATACTGTTTCTTGACTGCCTTTCCTTTATTTCTGCATTCTTTCAGTCACCTAGTGACAGTTTTTTAGTTTTCTTTAAAAATTTTAAATATAATCAGTATACAGCAAACTGCAGTTATGTAAAGTCTACAATAGTTTTGATGTGTGTACATATCTGTGAAACCATAGCACAGTCAAGGTAATAACCATATTCATCATCCTCAAGTGTTTCCTCATGCTTTTTAATAATTTGTCTCTCTTCCACTCTTGGCCTCCTACTGTCTCTAGGCAACCACTGATCTACTTTCTGTTCCTAAAATCTGAATTTTCTAATATTTTATATAAATGGGATCATATAGCATGTACTCTCCTTTGGCTTATTTCACTTAATATAATGACTTTGAGTTTCATCTGTGGTGTTGAATATATCAAGTCTATTCCTTTATATTCCTGAGTACTATTCTATTGTACAGATTTACCACATATTGTTGATCCACTCATCTGTTGATAGACATTTGGACTGTTACCAATTTGGGGATATTATAAAGAAGGTTGATATGCACATTCATGTGTAAGTATTATATCTGTGCAGACATATGCTTTTTTTTTTCTCTTAAATACCTAGGATAAAATAGATCATATAGTAAGTTTATGTTTAACTTTCGACTTCTTTACTGTAGGAAAAGTGGGTTCTATTGCTGGTTCAGCTGAAATAGCACCATTCAGCCACCTTGTGTGGGAAAGACTCAGAAAGGAGGATTCAGAGCCTTTTGTCCTTAGCTTCAGGTTCTATTTAGTTACAACTCCCACAAAATTGAAAACAAAAACTTACATGATTTCTCACTACCTGGGAAGCAAATATATGAGAAAATAATTTAAAGGAAAAAGTTACAGAAGGGCCCTGGGTATCCTGATTCTTCTGATGGATTCCCTAATGCCCTGGAGATCTCTTTTTCCATGAAAATCACATAGGTGTAGGAGAAACTTTATCTCACTCTCACAAAGGACATGTAGAGCTTCCAGAATAAGAGACTTATAACTAGTTTTCTTAAAGTGTAATAACAAACACCAATTGTAAAAGCGTGTGCTTGTGAGTGTGCATGCTAAGTTGCTTCAGTTGTGTTTGACTCTTTGTGACCCTATGGACTGTAGCCCACGAGGCTCCTCTGTCCATGGGTATTCTGCAGGCAAAAATACTGAAATGGGTTGTCATGCCCTTTTCCAGGGGACCTTCCCAACTTGGGAATCAAGCCTACATCTCTTATATTTCCTGTATTGACAGGAGGGTTCTTTACCACTAACGCCACCTGAGAAACCCTAAAAGTGTGTGCTAAGTATATACTTGGATTAACTATTTCACATACTTACGCATACTTCATGTACTAATGTGAAATATTAGTGTTTGTCACATACTAACTCACATAGGAGAACTTTCCACATCCTGTTACTTATTTGATTCTTATAGAATCTCTGCTAAGGGGTCAGAAAAAAGTAGCAATTTCCCCCATTTTACAGTTGCAGAAAGTGGAATTCAAGAAAGCCTAGGATAGCCTGATATAATGCATAGAATTCCTAAGTTGGAGGTCAGGAGAGCAGGGCTAAGGTCCTGTGCTTCATGTTTTTGTCATTCAATTGCTATCATTTAAGCCTTCTGGGCCTTAGTCTCCCTGATAAGCTAAAAAGTTTAGATGGCATCAATCTTCTCAAATTACATTCTCAGTAATATAGTCTTTTCAGTGTTCTTAATAAATAAAAATGTGTGTGTCTGTGTGTCTGTGTGTGCATGTAATCAAATGTGGTTGTGGAAAATGGAGTACTTAATCGCCTTCTGGAGAGTCATAATATACATACCATATTAAAGATTCTAAGAATCCTTCGATTAAGAGCCCTGTTTAACTTTGGGTCATCTAGTATTTCCCAAAGTGATTTACCTTGGAATTTTGTTTTTGCATGTTATATCTTCTGGTAACTAACACTTAATATAATTATTCTAAAAGATGCAGTGAGAAACTCTGAAATAATTTCTCAAATTCTTAGAATCCGTAATATTCTCCCTGCTTTGAACAATGTTACTGTCCCATATTCACAGAGCAAACCATGAAGGAATGAAAATAGGCTGGGTATCCCCATTCGCTGTCCATTGCTGTTTTTCCGAAACTAGCAAGATGAATCAAATCTTGCCACATGTAAAGGTGCAAGGGGTGAGTGCTCATGACAGCTAGATTCCCTGTCCTAATTCTGACTGGAAGGGGCTTTACTGCCATTTACTGCTTCTTCCTCCACTCCTGTTTCCATTATAGGCAGTGCTTATGTTGCAGGAAGGGTGACCCGTCCAGCAGGTCCAGTTATTCCAGGGTCCCCGAGAGGGAGCTACCTGAAAGAATCATGGGGNATAAAGTCTGACACTGTTTCCAATGTTTCCTCATCTATTTCCCATGAAGTGATGGGACCAGATGCGATGACCTTCTTTTTCTGAATGTTGAGCTTTAAGTCAACTTTTTCACTCTCCTCTAAACCCGCCGGCTAATTAAGGAAGGACTCGGAGTCCCTCACTATAAAACAGGACACTTGAAGAGACTGGTGACCCATATCTTGCAGTTAAGATACTCAGACTCACTGCAGGAATAGACATCCTAGATTCATCCACATCAGCTTACCGAGACAGAGAAATTTGGGGCAAAAAATACCTCGACTGACCATTGCATGAGATGGGGAGAACAGGAAGAAGAGTGTCACGATGGTGCCCCAAGTCCTCAGTGTGGCTCTTGGTGTCCTCCCCAATACAGGCTCTTCCCCAGCATCCTTGTCTGCTTCTCACCGCTGCCCCAGCCCTTCCGCTGCCTCCTGTGGGTCCTGCCCCCTCACTGCTCTCCCTGCCTGCAACCCACCCTCCACCTTGCTGCCAGTCACCTTCCTCCAGGCAGCTTTGCCTGGATCTCTTCTCCCGCAGAAAAGAAGCCCCAGCATGGCCACAGACACACCTGATTCCTGCCAACCCCTGAGCCTCATCCCTTCACCTCTTCTAGAGCACTCAGCTCACCAAATCTCGCCACATCAGTTAGCAGTGCCCAGGCACAGTCCCACCTACCCTCTTCTGGAAGTCTCCCTGGTTCCCTGGTGGCTCAGTTGGTAACGAGTCTGCCTGCAATACGGGAGACCTGGGTTCAATCCCTGGGTCGGGAAGATCCCCTGGAGAAAGAAATGGTAACGCACTCCAGTATTCCCACCTGGAGAATTCCATGGACAGATGAAGCCTGGTGGGCTACAGTCCATGGGGATCACAAAGAGTCACACACAACTGAGTGACTTTCAACTTTTCACCCTCTTCCTGGAAATCTCCCTACCCCTGCCCCCAGCCTCTCTCCCTGACTCTGATAAACTCTGCATCATATATATATATATATATATATGTAGTCCTTAAGACTCAAAGTCTACCTTCCCCACTTAAAACAGCTGCTATTAATAATATGTGAGGCGTGTTTACTATATTATTTGCTTATTTAATGCTCACAACAAACTTGAGGGTAGTAATATTATTGCTGTCTTACAGGGAGGAAACTGAGACTCAGAAAGCTTAAGATTGAGGCTCTTAACCCAGGTCTCTGTCAATCCAAGTCCTGGCTCTTATCCACTGAGGCATGAGAATTGTTTGTGGACATGTGTGTTGTCTCTGTGGAAACGTGAGATCTCCAAAGTATGTGTCATTTGCCTCTACAGTCCTAGATATGAGCTTGGACTGGTTTCTCACTATCATACATTCACAGGGGAAAAACATTTTCACTTAATAACATCTTTGAAGAAGTCATTCAAGTCAATAATTATATTAAACTATGACTTTAGAGTACATGCTTTTTAAATACTCTGCATAATGAAACAGGAAGTAAGGATAAAATGTTTCTTTTGCAAACTGAAGGATGATGGTTACCTCAAGGAAAAGCATTTTGTGATTGAGTTGCCAGTCAAACAAGCCCCCTTCATTATGGAACACTGTTTTTACTTGAAAGTATGACTTACAAACTATGGTCATTCAAACTTGAGTATTCGACAGATATTTTCTTAAAAATAAATGAAGTAAAACTGCCATTNTGGTTACCTCAAGGAAAAGCATTTTGTGATTGAGTTGCCAGTCAAACAAGCCCCCTTCATTATGGAACACTGTTTTTACTTGAAAGTATGACTTACAAACTATGGTCATTCAAACTTGAGTATTCGACAGATATTTTCTTAAAAATAAATGAAGTAAAACTGCCATTTCAATGAAAATAACTGAAATATTTATTGGAAATGATGAAATTTGAGCTTGCAAGTGAAAATTACCATTTGGAAAAATTGCATTGACCACTGAACTTGGCAGCTTTCCAACGCTTTTCTGGTGGGATTGGTGGTGATATTAAAAAGCATGATTTAAAAATTCTACATAATGAAAACATGGAAAATCTACACAACTCAATGAACAATTTTTTTTTTTCTAAATCCATTCATGGGTAAGAGATCCATTCAAAAGCTGGGAACATTTTGTCAAAACTTCCCTCCCTACCCCAAGCCACACATCAGAAATAGGTAGTCACAGCACCCTCCCAGCACCTGATACCAGAGGGGCGTGTAGTATGACTTCTGAGAGTATTCAGTTTGTCTTTAGTCTTCGCCACCTAAAGTAGATCCACGAAGCTATTTCCTTGTCGTTTTCATTCACTGCTGGCTTCTCAATTTCTAGGACATTTGTCCAAAGAAGGAGTGAGTGAAGATGTGTGTAGCAGTGTGGGACCAGCAGAAGCTGTGGGCTGCGGGCTTTGCAGTCGTGCACGTGGGTCTGTATCGTGGAAGTAGATATGATACTTTGCATGATTTGTGAGGATATTTTTATTTAAATCAAGCCACAGTGAGTTTCATTAGAGACTTTATTTTCCAGAGCATTTACAAAGCAAGATAGTGGTGTGTTGAGTGAGAGAGACAGGAGGAAGGGCAGGTGTGCCTTGGATCATCACAATCTACACCCCAACCTCTGATTTTGCTCCTGGAGGGTAATCCCACTGATGGAGAGAATGGAGGGACCAAGAGAAGGAATTAGGTCACCATCCTCCCAGGATCTCGTTTTACTCCTTCCTCTCCAGGGAGAAGGTAGGGCACAGATAGGAGTTTTATCTTAATGTGGATTCAGAAAATGTGTGATTCAAAGAGGTCCCATGTGGATTCAGTGGCAGACCCAGAAAATCAGTTTTAATGATGAGGAAAGAAGGAAATGACTGTCAAGATATGACTTTATTAAGGCATATTCCCTAGGGGCCTATTCTGGCAATAAAGATAACTAAGTTTAAGTTTTAAAGGTCAGTTTTAACCAGCTCATGAGACAAATGGCAACAGTGACATCATCCTGGTCCTCTGTATCTATGGCAACAGAATTTCTGAGCCGTGATTAAACACCAAACTAGAACTACTGCATTAGTCCCAGCAAGAGTCCCAAATAAATAGGGAAAGTAGGTGAACTTTACCCATCCTCCTGTAGCCTATTACTGAGAAAACAAGCACTAGGCCCTGCTGTTAAAACTGTCTGCTAATGTAAAACCAGGGTGTCGAGAGCAAAAGCAGAGTACTATGCATGCCCCCTGC
>SJYV01009037.1:1288152-1346043 GCA_006410875.1 Neotragus pygmaeus | reverse complement strand
TCTTGTTTTTGCTGACTGTATAGATCTCCATCTTTGGCTGCAAAGAATACAATAATCTGATTTCGGTGTTGACCATCTGGTGATGTCCATGTGTAGAGTCTTCTCTTGTGTTGTTGGAAGAGGGTGTTTGCTATGACCAGTGCATTTTCTTGGCAAAACTCTATTAGTCTTTGCCCTGTTGCATTCCACACTCCAAGGCCAAATTTTCCTGTTACTCCAGGTGTTTCTTGATTTCTATTTTAGCATTCCAGTCCCCTATAATGAAAAGGATATCTTTTTTAGGTGTTAGTTCTAAAAGGTCTTGTAGGTCTTCATAGAACCATTAAACTTCAGCCTCTTCAGCCTTACTGGTTGGGGCATAGACTTAGATTACCATGATATTGAATGTTTTGCCTTGGAGACGAACAGAGATCATTCTGTTGTTTTCGAGATTGCATCCAAGTACTGCATTTTGGACTCTTTTGTTGACCATGATGGCTACTCCATTTCTTCTGAGGGATTCCTGCCTGCAGTAGTAGATATAATGGTCATCTGAGTTAAATTCACCCATTCCAGTCCATTTTAGTTCACTGATTCCTAGAATGTCATCTAGGAATTCTTTGCCATCTCTTGTTTGACCACTTGCAATTTGCCTTGATTCATGGACCTGACATTCCAGGTTCCTATGCAATATTGCTCTTTACAACATTGGACCTTGCTTCTATCACCAGTCACATCCACAGCTGGGTATGGTTTTTGCCTTGGCTCCATCCCTTCATTCTTTCTGGAGTTATTTCTCCAATATCTCCAGTAGCATATTGGGCACCTACTGACCTGGGGAGTTCCTCTTTCAGCACCCTATCATTTTGCCTTTTCATACTGTTCATGGTGTTCTCAAGGGAAGAATACTGAAATGGTTTGCATTCTATATCACAGTAATCCAAATCTATGCCCCAACCAGTAATACTGAAGAAGCTGAAGTTGAACAGTTTTGTGAAGACCTACAAGACCTTCAAGAACTAATACCCCCCAAAATATGTCCGTTTCATCATAGGGGACTGGAATGCAAATGTAGGAAGTCAAGAGATACCTAGAGTAACAGGCAAATTTGGCCTTGGAGTTCAAAACAAAGTAGTTTAAAGGATAACAGGGTTTTGCCAAAAGAACGCACTGGTCATAGCAAAGACCCTTTTCCAACAACACAAGAGGAGACTCTACACATGCAAATCACCAGATGGTCAACACCAAAATCAAATTGATTATATTCTTTGTAGCCAAAGATGGAGAAGATCTACACAGTCAGAAAAAACAAGACTGGGAGCTGACTGTGGCTCAGATCATGAACTCCTTATTGCCAAATTCACACTTAAATTGAAGAAAGTAGGGAAAACCACTAGACCATTCAGATATGACCTAAATCAAATCCTTTACAATTATACAGTGGAAGTGACAAATAGATTCAAGGGATTAGATCTGATAGACAGAGTGCCTGAAGAACTATGTACAGAGGTTCATGACAATGTACAGGTGGCAGTAATCAAGACCATCCCAAAGAAAAAGAAATTCAAAAGTACAAACTGGTTGTCTGAAGAGGACTTACAAACTGCTGAGAAAAGAAGAGGTGCTAAAGGCAAAGGAGAAAATGAAAGATATATTCATCTGAATGCAGAGTTCCAAAGAATAGTAAGGCAAGATAAGAAAGTGTTCCTCACTCACAATGCAAAGAAATAGAGGAAAACAATAGAATTGGAAAGACTGGAGGACTCTGAAAGAAAATTAGAGATACCAAGGGAACATTTCATGCTAAGATGGGTACAATAAAGGAAGAAATGGTATGAACCTACAGAAGCAGAAGATATTAAAAAGACAGGGCAAAAATACACAGGAGAACTATGCATAAAAGACCTTTATGACCCAGATAACCATGATGGTGTGATCACTCACCTAGGGCCAGATATCCTGGAATGTGAAGTGTAGTGGGCCTTAGGAACTATGACTATGAACAAAGCTAGTGGAGGTGATGGAATTCAGTTGAGCTATTTCAAATTCTAAAAGATGATGCTGTGAAAGTGTTGCACTCAATATGGCAGAAAATTTGGAAAACTCAGCAGTGATCACATGACTGGAAAAGGTCAGTTTTCATCCCAATCCTAAGGAAAGGCAATGCCAAAGAATGTTCAAACTACTGCACAGTTCCACTCATCTCACACGCTAGGAAAGTAATGCTCAAAATTCTCCAAGCCAAGCTTCAACAGTTTATGAACTGTGAACCTCCATATGTTCAAGCTGGTTTTAGAAAAGGCGGAGGAACCAGAGTTCTAATTGCCAAAATCTGATGAATCATCAAAAAAGGAACAGAGTTCCAGAAATACATCTACTTCTGCTTTATTGATCATGCCAAAGCCTTTGGCTGTGTGGATCACAATAGACTGTGGAAAATTCTGAAAGAGATGGGAATACCAGACCACCTTACTTGCTTCCTAAGAAATCTGTATGCAGGTCAGGAAGCAACAGTTAGAACTGGACATAGAACAACAGACTGGTTCCAAATCGGGAAAGGAGTACATCAGTGCTGTATATTGTCACCCTGCTTATTTAAGTTATATGCAGAAGACATCATGCAAAATGCCAGACTGGAAGAGACACAAACTGGAATCAAGATTGCCAGGAGAAATATCAGTAACCTCAAATGCGCAGATGACACTATCCNAATCGGGAAAGGAGTACATCAGTGCTGTATATTGTCACCCTGCTTATTTAAGTTATATGCAGAAGACATCATGCAAAATGCCAGACTGGAAGAGACACAAACTGGAATCAAGATTGCCAGGAGAAATATCAGTAACCTCAAATGCGCAGATGACACTATCCTTATGGTAGAAAGTGAAGAACTAAAGGGCCTTTTGATGAAAGTGAAAAAGAAGAGTGAAAAAGTTGGCTTAAAGCTCAACATTCAGAAAACTAAGANAGCTGCTGGTTTCACAATGATTCATGTTGGCTGTTTGTTAGGCAACACCGGCCCCATGGCTCCTCACAGAAGGGGAACCCCTTCCAGGGCCCGAAACTGAGCTCTTGTCTAACACTCAGAAATGAATTGTTCCAGGAGACACATGTGCTGACAAAGCAAGAGATTTTATTGGGAGAGGGCACCCAGGTGGAGAGCAGTGGGGTAAGGGAACCCAGGAGAACCGCTCTGCCACATGGCTCATGGTTTTATGGTGATAGGATTAGTTTCCGGATTGTCTTTAGCCAATCATTCTGGCTCAGAGTCTTTCCTGGTGGTGCACGCCTTGTTCAGCCAAGGTGGATGCCAGCGAGAAGGATTCTGGGAGGTGGTCGGACATGTGTTGTCTCCTTTTGACCTTTCCCGAACTCTTCCGATTGATGGTGGCTTATGAGTTCTGTTTTCCTTACCAGGACCTCCCGTGCAAAACAACTCATGCAGATGGTTACGATGTTGCCTGGCCAGGGTGGGTGATGCCAGTCAGTGTGCTTCCCCAACACTTACACGACTGAAATTAGAGACAGTGCCAAGTTACCTACTTATGGTTGTTAGAGAAATCTGCTTACACTTGCTGGTAAGGTGTGTTTAAACTGAAAATTATTTAGAACTAGCAAGGCCTATTTCACACAGACAAAATAAAGCATGGGGACACTGAATTGTCAGTCAATTTCTTTTTCAGCCTTTGTTTCAGGCCAGCACTACGCTGCTCCCCAAATCAGCAGGTGGAGATGGTTTCTGTGAAGTTGGCCTCAGACTCCCTCATTTAGAAATTTCCGTGGCACCAGAAAATAGTATCTAGAGAATCCCAAAGAACAAATGAGAGGAAATGATCCCCTCATTTCTCACCCCCTGTTCTGTCACTAAGACAGTGGGGTCCTTGTCTCACACAGAGGTGGTCTCACAACTCTATGTTAGAGGAAAAACAGAAGTCAGTAATTTTCTCACTCATGCTTCTAGTTTTGCCTTTAATTTCTCCAGGAAAATAAAAATAATGACATTCTGAACAATATGAAGTTTGAGCTTTTTTCTGAGTATCTGTACTACAGGACTAAACAATGAAACCCTTTCAGCCTCTAGATTTCAAGAAAAATCCATTAAATGTATTTAAGCATATATATAATGTTAGGAACACAATTGCTCTGTGTTGTGTACAATTTTATACAAATTTTGAAAGCAAAAGAAAGATATAAGAAATAGGCATAGGTAATGTGCACATATGCCACTCAGACTGGTTTGACAGGGATTGAAATTCATCCGTTAAGGTATTCAAACTAACCTACCAACTCTGCTGGCAAATTTAAATCCCTTTTTGCATTCTCCAGCAAGGCTGTTAAGATCCACGTGTTGACTGCTGTTTGAGCTATGTAAGATTCAGAACTGGATGTTTAAGATCTCTCCCGAGAGACTCATGCTCTTCCTCTCCATTTTTCTTTTCTAAAGATGTAGGCTGCACACCCATTTATTTTCCAAATGAACTCTACCAGATTTTTAATAATAAATGGCTTGAATAATAGGTATCATTTGCAATTCATCATGAAAGGAGGCCGAATTCTTCCACTGGGTGATTCTGATTTTGGTCCCAATAATGGAAAGCAGGTAAAATGTTAGAGTGGAACAAAAGAGGCAGGCTATGCTATTATCTTTTTTCAACATGCTAGGCTATTTTCAACTATTAAACTTGCATGCATTTTATTTAATCTAAAATAAATAATGATACATCTCCTTCCCTGACTCACTTTTTCTGTCTTAAAAAAGGTCTTGTTTCTGGTTGCTATGGTGATGATGCCACTCTGATATTTGTTTAAGTGAAACACTTTCATCTCTCTGTCTTGAAGACAGGTACTAGAAGGTCCAGAAGAAATAACTGACAGCTTAGCCCACTAGCTGGAACCAAGGGCCCCTGTTCTGTGGCCCACAGACAGTCACCTTAATCAGAGAAATCTTCCACAGGAGTAATCAGGGGGTACTTTACCTCTCACTGTGCAGTTTGTTTTCTCTCTCAACTGTTTCATTTCATTACGTTTTAGAAAAGAGTAGGAATGTGTTGAGTAAATAAGTAATGTTTAAAACTGAAGTCGTGTGCAGATAAGTTTGCTCTTTGGATTAAAGGGCACATTTTGATACAAAAAGAGCAGGAAATCTGCAAGAGCAAGAAAAGTGAAACAGGAGAAACACCATTTATAATGAAGGAGTGAGTCCCTAAATTATACCCTGGTTTGTAATCATGGCCAACTCACTGAAACTCATTTATGAATACCATTGTCTTAGTTCGGGAAAAGCAACATATTTCCAATTGTACACAACTTAAGCATTGCCTGCCATGTACATCTCCAGCTTGTGAACTCTAGCATGTATTAATAAAGCCATAATGAAAATCACTTCTGATAAACTTCAGTTCACAAAGGTACTCTCTCTCATTACTCAACCACATTTAACTCCAAATCATTATGAAAGTTAAGTATTAGGAGATAGACTATATTTGAACTTTATTTCTCAGCTCTGCTGCTACTAATGTCACTTTGGCCGAACAGCATAGAGGTTAAAGAATTGCCTTGGAAATCAAATATTCTGTGCTCNCCACATTTAACTCCAAATCATTATGAAAGTTAAGTATTAGGAGATAGACTATATTTGAACTTTATTTCTCAGCTCTGCTGCTACTAATGTCACTTTGGCCGAACAGCATAGAGGTTAAAGAATTGCCTTGGAAATCAAATATTCTGTGCTCTCAAACTCCACCGCCTACTTACTGTGTGAATGCGGGCAAATGAATTGACATGGCTGCTCCAAATGAGTGGATTTATATGGGACATTGGGCTTGATTAGACATTGCAATGAATGTCTCTTCTGTAAAATGTCCTCTCAGTTTCAGTGACAATGGTGAACATGGTCTTGGGCTTTGGTTAAATCAAAACATACACTTTCCCTTTGGCGTTACTAGGAGCACTATCAGAGTTCAAGTGTTTATCTAAACAAATGTGGGTGGTGGTAGTTTTGTAGAACAGGCCTAGCAGTGATTAGAGTTGGCTATGGGATTAAAACTGGTATAAATTTGGGAAGGTCTTTCATTTATTTCCGCACTCATGCTCCTATTAACCAGTCAGAAAGTTAGATGATGTTCAAGACCTTTCACCTCTCTAAATTCTGTGACTCTTCCTCTGTTGTTCTTGGTGACTGAATAAAACAAGGGTTCCCCTTAAGAATCAGTTCAGCTTCAGATTCACTGAATCAAAGGGTGAAATGATGGTTTTTCCCAGATACTGGGAGGAAAGAAAAATGGAGAGTGATTAGCCATTGGGGATAAAGTTTCAGTTAAGCAAGATGAGTACATTTTGGAGCTCTGTTGTATAATTAATATTGGACTGAATACTGTATACTTAAACATTCGTTAGAAGTTAGACCTCATGTTACATGTTCTTACACAATAAAATAAAATTAAAAGAAAATTAAGATAAAAAATATATATTTTTAAAGATTAAGAGTCAGGCCAGCCTTACAGAACCAAAGAGCTGGGCTGAGGGGCTTTGTGGGAAGTTTTCCACCCAGTGGTACCTGTGCTCCAGCACTTATGTGAGATTTATCCACTTTCTGATTTAGGAAGTTTTTTGTACCAACTAGTGAAAAAGAAATTTGTCACTCAAACCTAACGTAATAAAACAAGCGGAGGGGGACATTTCCCAGCTATTCTTGTTCTGCGGTCAGAAGTAGCCGTAATGATTCATAAATCACACTGAGTATGATGGAAAACAACTGGATTTACAACCATCTCCTTTTCTCAGCCTTTTAATTATATGCATTCCTTTTTATCTCTGGTCCTCCAGAAAAGGTCATTCCTATTTATTGTTTTTTATCTGTCAAGTTTGCATGTCTATTTTATCCTTTAAATATGAAAACAAAAAAACAATTGAAAACATTGCAGTGTAGGTGACTGGAAGATACTTTTTGTTTTCTGATGTTTAAATCCCAAATCTCAGATCACCCTTTACTTATTCTTCTTCACTAATGGACCTTTCATACACATAAAGGATTTTACAAGGATTTGTCTCTTCATTACTTTTGGCCTCCCCTGCTTACTCAAAATAGGTAAGAGTATCTCCAGCACACATCCACAGTCATTATATGCTCCAAGGATAAAGGTCGAATCATTTAAAATTTTAATGTAGTCAGGAGTAGCAAAACAATATGCAAGCAAGGAAAGCACCAAAGAGCCAGGGATTGACTAATCTGCAGGTGTTAATGAGAGAGAATCCATGTGCCTTCTCTGTTACAGTACCTTGTGTTCAGAAAAGCTGCATATAAATCCTGTCTTTAAAACATAATCTAGACTTGCAGTTCACCAGCATTAGAAACTTGATGATATATCTTTTGTCCTTCAAAGAGCTGAAGTGGGGATTGTAACTTACACTGTACTCCTCCTGTTTCTGTAAATATATTTGATTTTTAAGTGTTTAATAATTTTTAAGAAAAGTATCATGTCATTATGTTAGCCCTTCATTAGAAGGAAAATAAATACAGTGTAGCTCAGTGGCTTTTAGGTCTTTTTTCTCATGACCTGTAATAAAACACATACTACACAGTAGTCAGATATATAGAGACATACATATATACGCATGTTATTTATTTATAAATGTGTGTGTGTATGCATATTATGAGACTTGCTCAGCAGGCAAAGAATATGCCTGCAATGTAGGAGACACAGGAAATGCGGGTTTGATTCCTGGGTTTGGAAGATCCCCTGGAGAAGGAAATGGCAACCCACTCTAGTGTTCTTGCCTGAAAAGTCTCATTGGACAGAGGATTCTGGTGGGCTGTTATATATTTATATGTATTTACTTTAAATTTTTACAAAAGAATGTTGAGCCTTATCTGCATGACATATTCTATTTTTCCCTTCTTTTCTATCCCATTTTTAATAAAAAATGTATTAAACCCATTAAATTGACTTCATAACAGACTAATATGTCATAATATGTGCTTTGAAATGCAGAGCTGTAGGTAAATAGTAGGTCAAGATAGCTATCGAGAAATTATGTATTTAATGTCAGAAGTTGAGATTTGCAATATTAAAGCCCCAAACCAGTCAAGTCATCCAAGTAAATGTAAAATCTCAGAGATAAATAAGAGGATATACTGTCTCATTGGAATTCTCTTTAATAAATTAAATTGGAACTTTGTCCATGACAGGCTCTCAAATATTTGTCAAAAGATTGCATCTCTTAGTTATACATTGGACGGACGACCATTTATAGGAAGCCAGTAGGGGATTTGTCAGTTCAGAGTCTTCAAAAGAATATATAGAAAGGAAAGAAGAGAAAAGGTCCAACTGTTGAGAAAAAAACAGAAGAGTAGGGTGATATGAAAGTTCTGCTCAGTCTGGAATCATGGCAAGACATTACTCAAGACCTGCAATGTTAGCCAGGTGAGAATATAGGGTCGCCAGTCTTGGGATTGCTATGGACAGGGTAACCAGTTCTCCGTGAGATAATGAAAAACCTTTAGACCTAGACACCTAGCTCTCCCCTTGACACTGGTTTGCACAGTTCCCTTAGGAGAAGTCACTATAATTTTCTAGTCCTCACTGTTTCTCATCTGTTTGACTCTTTAATTCTTGTCCAGTGTAATCACTGGATTATTTTATAATCTGAGAAGTAAATCAAATCCTACAGCAAATAGAGCCCTGGCCATTTCTCTGGGAGATCAGAGATTAGAGACACAGGACAGGGGTGTATACTGTCTAGAAATACAGGGCAACAAGATAAATAAACAGACCTCGTCTAGGTAGACAGAGATCAATTATAGGCTGCACTCTGGATGAAGAAAAAGAACTCTGGGTTCAAAATGATCCTGTTCCTAAGGCATCTCTTCTAAGACTGGATCTTTATATTCTACTTAGGACCAGGGAGAGGGTGACGCTGAGCCATCAGTTAGAGCACTGTAAACAGGGTATGTCTTGAGGGTAGGAAGCAGAGGGGGAGTAAAATTCAAGCTGTTTCCATCTAAGCTGGCCCAAGAAGAGAGGAGTGTTAGCTCTGAATGGCATGGACAGTTTGACACAAAAACTTTCAGGCACCAAAATTTGGACTACCAGGGAGTTTGCTATTCAAAAGTCTATGACTTGACTTTTTAAAAATCACTCTTTTGTGAATTATTGCAACTTTACTGCTTAAATTGCTCATGTAGAGTTTTTTATAGGCTTGCTTTAAGCATGTATAACTTGAACTATCTATAATAGGAATTCATTAAACCAACAATGTGATTGAGAATTTCATTCACTTGTTTGGTCACCAAATATTGAGTATCTGTTATTTTCCAAGGGCACTATATTAGCCTTGAGGCCAGAAAGATGAATAATACTAAGCCTCTGTCTTCAAGGATTTCATGGGCTAGTAGGAGAGATAGACGTATAAATAGATAAATTGCAATACAATGTGATAAGTGCTTTAATATAGATAAGAAATGATTAATATAAATGAAAACCAAATTAAGCACATTAAGCTTCTACTCAAAAGAAGGGAAATTTGTTCATGTAAAATATTATTATTAAACTGTATTATTCTTCAATTCCCTAAATGAAATTTGAAGATAATGTCTTGCTCTTTCCTCTTCTAGCCCCATTAGTTTTCATTTTTCTCCACAGGGGTGGGTGTGTGTAGACACGCACATGTGTAGGTGGGCTTTGTCTTGTCATTTTCCTCTGTTTCCTGAAAAAGTATCAACAATTTTTACAATTAACATAAGAAAGATAATTGAGACACAAATCTTAAGACATCAAAGTATTCTCTTTTATCCTCTNTGAACTGAACTGAACTGAACTGAACTGAATATGGCCTGGTGTGCTCATGTTTTACACAAATTTAGCAGATGCTGGTGCTTCGTAATCCATTTTCAGTCATACAGTTGAATTACAGTTCAACAAGTCAAGTAAACTTTTCTTAAACTGACTGGGTTATTTCTATCCAAAGGGGTTTGTATGGACTAATTTAGTTTACATGAGAATAGGTTAATTTCTCTGCAGAAACGATTGTTTGTCTTGAATTGCCATAGCGTCTCCAACTTCCTCACCACTTCAGCTGGAGTGTAGATTGATTCTGAACTTACCTGTTGCTACTCTGGTCAACTCTTCGGTTACCTAGGCAACTTGAGATTCTCTGCTTTCAAAGAAAAAGCAGAGAGCTTTCAAAGAAAAATGAGACTGTCAAAGAAAATAAGTATGGGGACTCTTTTCATCTGTATAACCATGTCTTTTAAAACTATTCCTGAAAACCAGGCTGTGGTTAGTTGATGTGACTGGATTATTAAGGACCGAATCTATTTCTGGAAGGGTGTGTGTGTGTGTGCGCGTGTGCATGTGCGTGTGCATGTGCACACACACATGTGTTTCTGCACTTGGATTTCTGAAAAGGATAATTCAGCTACTGTGATTTATCTATCTCTCTGTATTTTTAGATCTTCTTCCCTGGTTGTTTGAAATTACATTTTTTTTTTTCCACTTAAAGCAAAATATAGTAATGGAAAGTATTTTTTTCTTCAATTTTGAGGCTATTTACTGCAAAATTTTAAAGAATAACTTTATTTTTGCAATGTTTTCTTCCTCTAGTGAGGGTTGTATTCACACAAGATAAGAGAAAAGGGAGGAAAAAAAGATCTAAAAACAAAAGAAACCCTTTAGCTTTGCTTTATTGTTTAGGTATATTTTATAGACCTAAAATGTTTTTGTGGATGAGTTTTTATGAAAAGACAACTGCATTCTTCTTTTGTGGTGTGAGGAAGGTAAGAAGGTGCTTTCAACAATGTGCGGTTCCCATTCAATTCGAAGGTATATTAATAAAACATTATAATCCTCTTACTGCACCTGGCTATTTTCTGTGGCGAACTCAGGACAGAAAGGGCCAAAATGTATATCAAGGGTTTCCCCTTATTCTCTCCTTTAATCCAGGCTCAGTGTTTCTATTAAAAGTTCTAAAAGTGATAGGATTTTTTTAAAGTCTCCAACAAAATAAATTATTGATAATCTTTTAAACTGTTTCACCTTTGACCCCTGAGGACTTTTCCATGTAAGCTTTCCTTCTCTCAGCTCTCTCTCTTGGTCTTTCTTAGCATCACCTGCCTGGAGACTGACTTCCTTGGTGATATTGAGACAGAAATTGCTAGACAGTATATGACTCTGAGACCTCAGCTCCTTTTTTTTATTTTAATCTCAATGTTTTTCTTCTCAAGTAATCATCTCACTTTTTAACCTAAATTTAAACTCTGTTCCAGTTTCCAAGCATTCAGAGGAATGGCTCCCTGGTCTGGTACGTCATAAAACATTCAGACCCAGGACTGAACAATCATTAACTGCTGTCCAACATATCAAGACGAAAACATCAGGGGTACCATTAACTCTTTAAGATACATCTGATCCTTAAACAGTTGCCTGGGGCAAAGGAAAAAGGTTGCAGGTTGACACCTCAATGTCTGAGAAAACTGAAAAACTGGGATTCAAAAAAAGCCATAAAAATGTCAAATTAGATACTGTAATCTTCAAACTGATTGGTCAAAAATGACATATTATGAGTCAACCAAAAATGTACAAATTCGAGTAAAGATATAAACTGCTATAATTCCCACCTTTTGCAGGGTACTTCACTCCCTCTCAGTGTCTATGCTGAGAGCTTTGTATCTCTATCCTTTAAAATAAACTCTTCCTATGTGAGTGTTTGCAAGTTTGCTAAATTAATTCGTCTGCTCTGTGAACAGAACTCAGAACTCGGGTTTCACATTTCAATACCCTTTTAGTCACTGGCTCCTTGTGCCCCAGGCAGAGACAGGCACTTGCTCCTCTGGGTTCGCACAGCACCATTGCTTTCCTGCTACACCACTTGGTGTGTGATTCCCTGGTGGCTTAGAAGGTAAAGAATCTTCCTGCAATTCAGGAGACCCAGGTTCAATCCTTGAGTTGGGAAGATCCCCTGGAGAAGGGAATGATTACCCACTCCACTTTGTCACTTGTGTTTTCTCTTTTCAAGGCCCTCTGTCCCTCTCTGTCTAAACTTTGAGCATCCTAAGGGCTGGGTTGGCTTTTTTTTTTTTTCCTATTCCTGTGCTTATAACTATGAGTGGTACCTAACAGACTCTCAAACAGAATGTCTGATGATAAGTTAAAGAACTTAATGACTTCATAGTTTAGGGCCACTTTGCATTCTAATTCTGTCATCAGTTCCAGTTTGGTGTTGCATTTCATAAGTATTCTCTGTTTACATTCAAACCATTGATAGAAGAACACATAGGTGATATAGATATAGACGTGGATGTCCTGTGGCACATCTTGGAACACGTACCTGCAGGCTCCTTTTCACCAATGATCAATATAGCAATCTGGAGGGAGAAGAGCATGAAGTGTTTCAAATAATTTGATATATATGAGTCAATCAACTACTGTGAACTAGTATCCAGACTGTAGTCTCCTTAATTTTTCCAAATGCATATTCAAATGCTTGGCTGAAATAAATATAAAAGGATCAAAAGACTTCTCTTGATCTCTGGCTTTATGGAAAACAGAAATAAGTTTATTTCCATAATAACTAGAAACAAACTCTTATGCGCTTACAAATAATCCGTCCTCCAGTACATTCTAGAATTTTGCTAGAAATCACTATTACATTCTTCAATCCATAATTTTTCTCATTTCTTAAACTTGGGATTTTTGTCCCACTTTAATCTCTATGATTTACTACCCATTCTTTTATATTCTTGCAATAAAATCTTCTGGGCCTGGAAATTTGGAGACATTTAAATTGCCCAGGTAGTAATTTACTATGGCCTCATCTGCCAGGATGTTAATTTGATTTTACAATGTTTATCCTACCTCCTCTACTGGAAGATTTGATTTCTTGCTAGAGAAGATGGATGAAACACAAGAGTTGAGTATCCTGGCTTCCTTCTTCCATTTCTTGCTAGGTTAGTAGCTTCCCTAAGCCAAAGGCTTTTCTGAATAATCCTCACAAATATAGGCACATTTTTCTTTTAGAATTAGGATATTTCTCTCAATTGAGATTCATTCTGTCCTTAAGCTTTCTTGATATTTGTTTACATTTTCACAGAATGTATAGTATCTATCTTTATGTCTTCCAAGTGAAGAGGAGCTAAAAAGCCTCTTGATGAAAGTGAAAGAGGAGAGTGAAAAAGTTGGCTTAAAGCTCAACATTCAGAAAATGAAGATCATGGCATCCGGTCCCATCACTTTATGGGAAATAGATGGGGAAACAGTGGAAACAGTGTCAGACTTTATATTTTGGGGCTCCAAAATCACCACAGATGGTGACTGCAGCCATGAAATTAGAAGACGCTTAGTTCTTGGAAGAAAAGTTATGACCAACCTAGATAGTATATTCAAGAGCAGAGACATTACTTTGCCGACTAAGGTCCCTCTAGTCAAGGCTATGGTTTTTCCTGTGGTCATATATGGATGTGAGAGTTGGACTGTGAAGAAGGCTGAGCACCGAAGAATTGATGCTTTTGAACTGTGGTGTTGGAGAAGACACTTGAGAGTCCCTTGGACTGCAAGGAGATCCAACCAGTCCATTCTGAAGATCAACCCTGGGATTTCTTTGGAATGAATGATGCTGAAACTGAAACTCCAGTACTTTGGCCACCTCATGCGAAGAGTTGACTCATTGGAAAAGACTCTGATGCTGGGAAGGATTGGGGGCAGGAGGAGAAGGGGACAACTGCGGATGAGATGGCTGGATGGCATCACGGACTCGATGGACGCGAGTCTAAGTGAACTCCTAGAGATGGTAATGAACAGGGAGACCTAGCGTGCTGCAATTCATGGGGTCGCAGAGAGTCGGACACGACTGAGAGACTGAACTGAACTGAACTGAACTTTCATATTTTATTATAAACTTTTAAAATATAAGCCAGAGATACTTATGCAATTGTATCAACTTAATCATGTCTTTCTTTTCTGAAAATAATGATTCAAACCTTTTCTGAAATTTCTCATCTCCTTTAGCTGCAGATAGTTTAAACAATTCAATTTGAGGTACAGATATTTTAAACAATTTTGTGTAGAGGAGGGATTCTGTGAGGAATCTTTATACAAAACCACTCCCTTGAGAAATAGCTTTTGTATGAATCCAGCTTTATTTCCCTCTAATAGAAAAATGGCTGTAATTTTTCAGGATCCTACTTTGTTGATTCCTTAAGTTTTATAGAATGTCAATCCTACTTCTGAAGGTCCTACCTGTTAAACCCATACCATTCCATACATATGTGGGAGCAGAAACACTTTCCTCCAAGTACTTTTTATGAAATGTGAACTCAAAATCATTATCCCTGAATGGTTTTAAAGGCTCAGTAGAGAGAAACAATCATTCTATAATGGGTCAAACATCACTGTATTTCTTTAAGTGGATTTCATTTTGATACAAAATCATGTCCTAAAGTGGACATCACAAGACAAGAAATATCCCTATGAAATTCTTGGTTTTCCTTATATATAGGTTATTGTTGAGGCTTGGCATATTTCTTTGTCTTCATTCTGAGCCATTTCTGTATTCTGTATCTGGAAGGCTTGTGATTTTCCTTTCAGTCTTTTTAACCGGTCTTGCTTTCTTTTCCAAGAAAATTAAATCTAAATGTGTGATTCATCAAAATGTGTGCAGTATAGGAATTCATGCCATGCATTACAGTAATAGCTTCATTTGGTGCTTACACTTCCTGTTATTTGCTATGTCTGAATCTTTGTGAATCACCACAAATTCTTTGTATAATGAGGTAAGATAAAAATAATATAACAAAATACTTATCTGCTTTCCTTCCTCCTCCTATTCCATATCATAAGGACACTTTTTCGTAAGGATTCCCTAACTTCTTCCAGTCCAATTCAACTTCTTTTTGGTCACAGTTAAAACCATCATATACTTTTTGTGTATATTCTTACATATGTTTTAGAAA
Source organism: Neotragus pygmaeus (assembly GCA_006410875.1). Classification (NCBI taxonomy): domain Eukaryota; kingdom Metazoa; phylum Chordata; class Mammalia; order Artiodactyla; family Bovidae; genus Neotragus; species Neotragus pygmaeus. Next base: position 1,331,120 of record SJYV01009037.1, on the reverse strand, counting down.
CTACCTTATAATCACATAAAGATATTCACTGAGGGGTAGAGGTAAATTGGGAGATTGGGATTGATATAGACAAAATAGAGTACGTAAAAGGAATAACTAATAAGGATCTACTGTATAGCACAGGGAACTCTACTCAAAACTCTGTAATGACTATATGGGAAAAATAATCTTAAAAATAGTGTATTTAAGTGTATGTATAACTGATTCACTTTGCTCTACACCTGAAACACAACATTGTAAATCATCTATACTGCAATAAAAGTTGATTAAAAAAATACAGATGTTCAATGGGAATTAGGATCAGATGCAGCCAGGGCACTATCCACTCTTCTCTCCTCCTCTAGTCTTATCAGGAGTTGATCAGATGCTGTACTTGAGTACAACATTTTTGGCAGAAGTGCAAGTAACCAAATTTTTCATCATTACTGTGTTTTGCCGTGTTCTTAGTCATTCAGTCATGTCTGACTCTTTGTGACCCAGTACTGTAGCCTGCCAGGCTGCTCTGTCCATGGAGATCCTCCAGGCAAGAATACTGGAGTGGGTTGCCATGCTGTCCTCCAGGATTTCTTCCCAACCCAGGGATTGAACCCAGGTCTCCCACATTGCAGGTGGATTCTTTACCATTTGAGTCACGACTGTATTTTACCTCTGTGCTAATTCTTTCATCTGTATTAGGAAAACCTCTACTATATCCCCTGTTGGTGGTACTCTCATTACAATTTTGCTTCTGTTTGTTTTCCTTTTGTTTTTTTAAACCTCAACACGCTATGTTGAATGGATTAATCACAAAGCTGGAAAAGAGACAAAACTATTTATGTACTTTCAATGCATATTTTGTAGGGCCTTTTGATGTTGACTTTGGGGAAAATTCTAAAAATTGTACTCAGAAAGCATATTCTATGAGACATGTTAGATAAGGAGAACACTTACATTAGTTTCTTCAAGAATTCAAATGGTTTGTAAGTTTTGAATTATATATTAGATTTAACCTGATGACACTATTCTCATTAAAATTAGACAACTGTTTTTCTGAATACATGGTCCAAACTCTGTCATTCCTACTTTTGAGAAATTTAATAACAGTATTTGATTTGGGAGATTTATACTAGGTACAGTTCCTATTCCACTTTTTGCTTCAAGGCAGTTTCAGGTTGGTATTTCCTTGAAGATCTACAGCCTTCAGTCAGTCTGTGTATGAGAAAGAATAAAGGGTCAGAGTGCATGTGTGCATAGTTGCCTAGTTGTAGCTGACTCTTTGCAACCCCATGGACAGACGAGCCTGGAAGGCTGTAGGCGAGAATACTGGAGTGGTACTCCAGGAGATCTTCCTGACCCAGGGATCAAACTCATGTTTCCCGTGTCTCCTGCAATCATTGCAGGTGGGATTCTTTACCCACTGAGCTATCCAGAAGCTAAAGAGCCAGAGAGAATGAAAGAAAGAGAAAAGGGGACAATCAAGTGCTAGGATGTTATTTTTCTTGCTTGTCCTGTTGGTAAATCAGCACTGAAGACAGTCTCCAGTAGGGTGCTCAGAAATGCCCTGAAAAAAAGGAAAGAAAAAAATGCCCTGGACTCTGAGGAAGCATATTAGGCCATCCAAGGAGACTGAGGAAGAGAAATCTTTATAATGGAAGGGGCTTCATAAACATATTTGAATGTATGTGAATATAAAATGCATCTGTTCCATTACTTTTATAACTTTCAAAAATTGGCCAAAAAAGTACAAAACCATCTTCTATTAATTGCTACTTCTTTAGTTACAAAGTATCAGGCAAGCTGTGGTTTTAGGATCAGGCTTAGCAATGGGTGCCTATGAGTCTGGTCATTCAAGACAAAATTTAAAGCTTTTTGACATTGTGAGATAACAATCTGATGAGAAATCAAAGGCTGAAAAATTCAACACAAGTGAGGGCTGACTGATGCATTTTAAAGGCAGATTTGACTTGAATATATTAGGGTACAAAGTGAAGCTGCTGGGACAGATAAGATGGCTACTCAAGAAATAAAAAAAGAGAGACTTTTCATTTTCAAACACAGGAGAAAGACAGTGACATGATTTCTAATGTATATACCCATTGCACAGAAATTGACAGTGAAGCAAAAGGGGGTGACACAGTGTATTTCTGATTTATTGTATTTATACACTGTGTCACCCCCTTTTGCTGCAAGGAGATCCAGCCAGTCCATTCTGAAGATCAGCCCTGGGATTCCTTTGGAAGGAATGATGCTAAAGCTGAAACTCCAGTACTTTGGCCACCTCATGCGAAGAGTTGACTCATTGGAAAAGACTTCGATGCTGAGAGGGATTGGGGGCAGGAGGAGAAGGGGACGACAGAGGATGAGATGGCTGGATGGCATCACCGACTCGATGCACATGAATCTGAGTGAACTTCAGGAGTTGGTGATGGACAGGGAGGTCTGGCATGCTGCAATTCATGGGGTCGCAAAGAGTCGGACACGACTGAGTGACAGAACTGAACTGAACTGATATTCATTAATGATACAAATTCTCCTCAAAAAACATTGTCAAAATCCCCCTGAAAATGTTTTTCTATATGTTATTAATTTGATGTTGTTCTTGTTCAGTTACTCAGTCATGTCCAACTATTTGTGAGCCCATGGACTACAGCACACCAGCCTTCCCTGTCTGTCACCAACCCCCGGAGCTTGCTCAAACTGATGTCTGTCGAGGTGGTGATGCCATCCAAGCATCTCATCCCCTGCTGTCCCCTTGTCCACCTGCCTTCAGTCTTTCCCAGCATCAGGGTCTTTTCTAAACGAGTCAGCTCTTTGCATCAGGTGGCCAAGTATTGGAGCTTCAGCTTCAGCATCAATCCTTTCAATGAATATTCAGGACTGATTTCTTTTAGAACTGACTGATTTGATCTCCTTGCTGTCCAAGGGACCCTCGAGAGTCTTCTCCAACACCACAGTTCAAAAGCATCAATTCTTTGGCACTCAGCCTTCTTTATGGTCCAACNATGTCCAACTATTTGTGAGCCCATGGACTACAGCACACCAGCCTTCCCTGTCTGTCACCAACCCCCGGAGCTTGCTCAAACTGATGTCTGTCGAGGTGGTGATGCCATCCAAGCATCTCATCCCCTGCTGTCCCCTTGTCCACCTGCCTTCAGTCTTTCCCAGCATCAGGGTCTTTTCTAAACGAGTCAGCTCTTTGCATCAGGTGGCCAAGTATTGGAGCTTCAGCTTCAGCATCAATCCTTTCAATGAATATTCAGGACTGATTTCTTTTAGAATTGACTGATTTGATCTCCTTGCTGTCCAAGGGACCCTCGAGAGTCTTCTCCAACACCACAGTTCAAAAGCATCAATTCTTTGGCACTCAGCCTTCTTTATGGTCCAACTCTCACATCCATAGATGACTACTGAAAAAATCATAGCTTTGACTATAATGAACCTTTGTCAGCAAACTAATGCCTCTGCTTTTTAATATGCTATCTAGGTTGGTCATAGCTTTTCTTCCAAGAGGTAAGCATCTTTTAATTTCATGGCTGCAGTCACCATCTGCAGTGATTTTGGCACCCAAGAAAATAAAATCTGTCACTATTTCCATTGTTTCGCCATCTATTTGCCATGAAGTGATGGGACCACATGCCATGATCTTAATTTTTAAACACCTTTATTTCCTAGACATTATAAATGAATCTTGAATCTTTCTAACTACATTCACTTATGATATATTAAAGTGCTAAGCTGTAGAATTAAATATAAACAGTAACATTATCGAGAATTTACCAAACTTTTCTAAAATAGGCATTTTGGTGTAACATATACTGGTATACGTGAAACTTGCTAGATCAGACTTGAGATTTCCTCGTCAGATTTCACTAATTCTTCTTGCCAAGTGAGAGATTTAACTTTGTCATTGAGATACAGCTTCTGGGATAACTAGATCTAGTACATTCATTATAGTTAATAAGGTATGATTGCATCTATGGTGATGAAGAGTATATGAAAGTGCAATATATTATTAAATTCAACATCTCATGTTGATGCAGTGTCAAAGTTAAGAGATAAAACTTTCAAAAGTTCTCAAAACTCTAGTATTATAAGTTCTGAAAAACAAAATGCACTATGCATTAAAAAAAATAAATGTCATATATTATGATAAGTATTTACCAGGAAAGTAAAAGAGTACACAAAATGTAAATTTGTACATGTAGGAGTCTACAGGAATAGAGAATCACTATATTATTAGCACTGGGGGGAGAAAAGCTCTTTGGCGTGCTAAATGTTCAGTTTTATACTGCTTCTATCCACTTTTCTCTGTTTTTTCTCTTTTCTCTGTTATTCCACTTAGAGAAAGCCAGTGTGGAATTGAAAAAGAAATATAAAAAGGAAAGCATATACAAAGCCACATAATGGAAAACATACTTTATCAAACCCTCTCCCTGAATCAGTTCAAGATTTATTTCCCACCATCATGATTTCGCTGCCGCGTTTAGCTAATGACAATCATCACACCATATTGTAATTACATATTTTCTTACTTTACTTTTAAAGTCTGATGAACCCTCTGAAGAAATAGCTTGTCTNGTGACAATATACAGCCTTGACGTACTCCTTTTCCTATTTGGAACCAGTCTGTTGTTCCATGTCCAGTTCTAACTGTTGCTTCCTGACCTGCATACAGATTTCTCAAGAGGCAGGTTAGGTGGTCTGGTATTCCCATCTCTTTCAGAATTTTCCACAGTTGATTGTGATCCACACAGTCAAAGGCTTTGGCATAGTCAATAAAGCAGAAATAGATGTTTTTCTGGAACTTTCTTGAGTAGGCTTGCTATTTCTCTCTGTCCATGGTCTTTCCTCCCTCATCCCTCCCAGTCTCTTATCTCAATGGTTATGTTTTTTCGTTGTATATATATTTATTTATTTAGTATCTGTTTTTTATTTGATTGCACCACTTCCTAGTTGTAGCATGTAAGAGCTTTAATTTTGGCATGTGAGAGCTAGTTCCCTGACCAGGGATCAAACTGGGAGCCCCTGCCTTGGGAGCATGGAGTCTTATCACTGAACTCCCAGGTAAGTCCCTCTTATCCTGATGTTAATACTTTATCTCACTGTCACCACTATTGGAGCCCCTGTATTAGGTACTAGGATAAAAACAGTTCTTGGCTTCATGGAGGAGAGGTAAGAAGCAAATAGACCCACACACAAAACAGCACAATCCTGCCCCACCTCCAAAGGGATACATTTAGGAAAGTCCTAACAGAGACATGTTGGAGAGCAAGCCCCCTCCCTACCAATGAAAAGAGCCCACTAACTCTTATTCATAATAAGGTACAAATGCATGATGATAAAGTTTGAAATGTTATCTTTCATCAGGAGTATTTCCAGAGTTTAAATTAAAAAAAAGAAAAATTAACAACCGGAGTGGCATGAGCCGGTTACAGCCCAGTGCCCCAAAGGCCCCCTGCTGGGCCCCAGGTTAGTTTCCCTGCTGGAGCATGGGAGGTCTGGGAGGTCCCAGGGGTGGGGCTGTGGTGGTCCCTGCTGAGAAGCAGACATGGGGCAGAGGGGACTCAAGGCGGTGGCTTTATTTCTGCAGTTGAAGTCAAAATCTTTAATGCATTCCTCTTGTACCAGCTGAGTCCCAGCTCTTCTGTTTGTTTTTGGAGACCACTCCTCTTTGCCTTAAGCCTTCCTGAGATTTGCCCTAAGCTCCCCTGTGATATTCAGACACCTGGAGGCCACAGACAGATGTTCCCCAGGAATAACTCTATGTGCTCAGTTACCTTCTTTGTGAGTGGTTAATACCTACCGACAGAACTAAACAGAAACCTTAGAAGATGGTTTTGTGCTGAGAATTGTTCAACAGAGAATGAACTCGCAAAACCTCCTATTTTACTGTAGTGAATTAATAAGTGCAGCAGTATTAAAGCAACTTTATGCTCTGCATCAACAAAGCACTCTCATGTATGCAATACTATTTCTTTTTCACTTCACTGGTATGGATTGAATAGGGCTGCTATAAGATCACCCCCATTTAACAGATGAGAAAATAGAGGCAGGAAGGATAATAGTCACACTTTATCTCCTTCTCCAGGGGATCTTCCCAACCCAGGGATCAAACCCAAGTCTCCTGCATTGCAGGCAGATTCTTTACCTCTAAGCCACCAGGGAAGCCCACAAACAGTCACATTTAATAGTAAGCAAGCAAATGACAAGATTCACTGACTTTAGAGGAGGTAAAAGTGAGGGTTTGGGGGTCTGACAAACCCCCAAATTCCTGGAATTGGAATCTGGCTCCAATTCTGTAGCTGGATGACCTTAAACGAGTTCTGTATTAACCTCTTTAGCTTTCGGTCCTCTTTTGTACATTAGGGACACATCAGTGTTTACCTCTTGAGTTGTCTTGAGGTTTAAATGAGATGATATCTGGAAACTGCAGTGCTTGGCATAGAGTAGGCTTCAAGAAACAGTGGCTACTCTTATTAGAAAGCCACTCGTCCAACTCCTGAACCAAAATCCTCTTCTGTATCCCATGTACCTTTTATACTTCTACTCATAATACAGTCACAAACCTAACCTCCTCTTATAGAATCAAGAGAGAATCCTGAATAATTTGAAATACCAACTGCTGTCAGTATATTCTTTTAGTACCAAGTGCTGCATGATAATATTTACATATTTTAGTGCCTGTGAAAAATACTAAGAAAAACAAACACATATAAGGAAATAAAAATGTTTGCTCTCACATTTTGAGCTCTAATATATGAATCTTTCCATTCTACAGAGTATTACAATTCATCAAATTGAGCATGAACTCCTTATCATAGTAGGATATTGATTAATTTCACAGCCAAAATATTGAGTACAATAAAGTTACAGAGAATGGTGGTATACTTACCACCTCCAGAAAGATTTGTTTTTCTTAAATCTGTATTTAAGAAAGTGCAGTAAGCCATCCTATGATTTTTCCATTGGGTTTTTTAAACTGTCAGCCTGTCAAATTTAACTCCTTACCTCTTGTAGGGCTTTTCTTTGGGAGAAAAAAGATTGGGCAAAAAAGATTTTTCATAATTTCCCAAACCTAATAAGATTTGTATGTGTCTTTAGAAGGTGCAAATTTCCTGGTTGAGAAGAGAAAATACATTCAAAAGCCTTTTTCTGAGATGATTGGAAAAATTGCTCAGACAATTCAAGAATGGTTTGGAAGGCAAAGTATGGGTTAAAATAGGAATGTAACTCTTATCTTTGTATTTTATTTGAGGCAATCTTTCCTGCTCTAAGAGTCAGTAGCACTTTGCTTTACTATGAATTTTAAAATGTGTACATATCTCTAGACACTGTGAATCCTTCCTGAGTTTCTAGGATACAGACTTGCTGGTCACTGCTACTGAAAATTCACTATCATTCTAGTTATCAGATGAGAACAATTTTCAAGGATGTGATTTACCCTATCTCTCCCCTCGGGAACTATGCAAATCTGGATAGTTTTGCAAATCAACCCACAACAGCCACACCTATGACTCATTAGCTGTCTAAGTTTATCCAAATCATAGGACCAGATACACAACCTAATTGTCCCCTGGTATGTAAATTCACAGGACAGCTACAAATCTCAGTGGGTGGCATTATATGAAATTACTACCTAATGTGGAAAATTACTAAAGTGGAAGTATTTCTGGACTTTCACAAACATGGAATGTCATCCTCCTTTACAGAGGGAGGGTTTGGGGCCAAGTGCAATACTATTTTTAGACCTGGTCCTCATTGCTAATGAAAATGTTGATCTGAACAGTCAGCTCCTTCCAAAGTGCAAGTTGTTCCGAGAGAGGGAGTCCCTGAGCCTCTCACCCTTATTTTTGCCTTACAAATAGCTGTGACAAGAGAAGCGAAAAGCAAAGGAGAAAAGGAAAGATATAAGCATCTGAATAAAGTCATAGGGAAATTATAAACTGCAGCCTCAGATACAAAGTTCAGAAGTCACTCTCTCCTATCCTTTGTATATGAGGATAGAGTTTTTTGTGCTAGACAGAGAGCAAGTTCCAGGGTGGAAGGGATCTGTTGCTTAGAGTTTTTCCATTCTTTACTCTCTGCCGCCCACATGCAATGAGAAACAGGCAGCAGGGCTCCCAAGAGCAAGTATATAACCTCACTGATGCTTCTTAAATATCCATAGAGAACTTGGCTGAGCATGAAATTTCATCATTAAAGTTTATACTTTGAATTGGAGGGAGGGGAGAGGAAACAAAAATCAAGACTAGAAAAAAGAGGAGGAGAAGGAGAAATTGGTAACAAATCATATGAGAAAATGATGTGGTTCTTAGAAGATGGTTAATTTTTGAGGGGGGGAGCACCTGTGATTCTGAAGCTGGCGTGTGCTAGTGGCTCTTCCCTTCTCTATGATCCAAATTTAAAAAGGAGGGAGACTGCAAAAGATTCTGCTTCTTGGTATTTGAATGGCATAATGACACCTGGTTCTTTGTTGAGTTGTGATGAAGAGATGCTGACAACCTTCTCTAAACATAAGGGGAACTGGAATGCTGTTCAAAGAACTCAAGGACAGAAACACTTGTTGAAAGAATAGTTTGCATTTATGTAGTAGTATGATTGTATTGAATTGACTTGGAAATTTCCACACTATTACTCAGATGACAATAAGAAATGTCATTTCTTTAACTGTCTGTAATTGCGTTAATATTCCTCCCAGTCTTCTCCATGCTCAGTAGACTAAAGTTAGGGTAAAGGGGGGAAGAAGAGTGTGTTTAACCATTAAGTCTCTTTGTCTCTTCCATTCCACATGATCTGTTTTGGATATCCATCCAGGTATCTTTTAGACAAATAAGCCATTCACGATACTTTCTCCTGTGGCATCCTAACCCAGCATCTAGCTGCTAGCCAGCATCTAGCTGCTAGCATGAAGGGCGGAAAGTAGAGTTTTGGAATGAGCCTGGGTGTTAGCAGTGGGGCTCATTTCTGCAGTAGGGTAGCTGATCTGATCTGAGCTTTGAGCCAATGACCGCAGATATCCTCTTTGGTCCCGCATGGCCTTTAGGGGTGATGTGCTAGAGAAGACCGCTGGACCCTAGTTCTAGTCCTCTGCTTCTTCCTTCCAACCTTGGTCCTCTGGTAATTGATCTGCTCTCACAGCACCCTCATGTCAGTTCAGAAGAACCCACAGAATTGGCTGTGCCCCCTGCATGCCACCTCCAAGAGATGGGAAACTCTGTCTCAAAACCATCTCTCTAGCCAGTTTTCTTCAACATCAATTTTCCTGAATTGGGTACAAGGCCTTCCAGCACAGTTCTCTCTTTTTACACCAAAAAACAGAAAAAAGGTGAAGAAAAGGGGCAAAAGGTCTAGTGATTCTAGTTGTCTTTATAACATTTTCTACACATTAAAGTCAGAAGCCGCTTCTCTAACATGCCTGCTTTTCCTTCTCCTTTTGCAGTCCCCAACTGAGTGGAGGACCATCTCTCCTTTCCCTTTTCCTTTCTGGAAGGAACTTGCTAAAATTTTATCTTCTGATCTCCCAGGGACTCTAATTGTCAGGGCTTAGCTGTAATAGTAGATGGGAAGCAAGAAGAGAACTCTGCTTAACCAATAAGAGAGCACATAGCAAGGGTTCATTTACAAGTTATTTTCCTCATTGGCTTCCCTTGTGACTCAGCTAGTAAAGAATCTGCCCGCAATGTGGGAGACCTGGGTTCAATCCCTGGGTTAGGAAGATCCTTTGGAGAAGGGAAAGGCTACCCATTCTGATATTCTGGTCTAGAGAATTCCATGGACGAGTCCACGGGGTTGCAACAAGTCAGACACAAATGAGCAACTTTCACTTTCACTTTCCTCATTAAATGTATACCTTATCATAGATTAGAATTGATGATGGTGATATAAAAGTCAAAGATTAGTTGCTACTCTTGGAATGTTGAGGTAGGTATTTAGCAAAACAACGTATATTCAATTTATAAAGAAAAGTTTCAGCAGCTAAAGCTGGTAAAATTCGGGTGACTTTACATGAGACAAAATATTCTTTTACCAAGTAAAAGGCCATATAAATCAAATAGTAAAAAATTATTTTAAAAAAATGATAGTACATATTTAATGTCAGGTGAGAAGTGCCGTATTTCATCCCTGGAGCAGGTATTTTCAGCAGTGCATCACTCCTGTTGCCATTCAGCCATTTATCTACACATGCACAGAAAAATGGTGCTTTAAATCACCTTTCTCTGGGACTCTGAAGCTTTACTCTTCTTAGAGTGGCCTCATTTTCTTTAGTCCAGGAGAAGCTACAAGATTTACCTAGGAGTGTCTTTGGGAAATTATTAAAAAGGGATAGACAATTCTTTGTACTGTTTAGTTTCAACATTTTCTTTAGATAATTGACTAACAAAATACCAAGAAGTTGACCTTGATGATTCAACTACTGGATATCCCATAAGTTTGAAAAAGATTTTATAAGAATTGAAAAAAGGAATTGCTATCCACTGAAGCTCCTACCAAAGATAAACTGCTTTGTTGCCGTCATTCAAATATGTATTGAATATTCGCGGTAGTTCAGGTACCTTAATTGGCCCTAGATGTACAAAGCAGAAGGATACCATTCTCATCTTCAAGGAGCTCAGATTCGATTCTATTTAGCAGATCTTTTGATTCTATGATTCTTTCTTCATGTCATTTTCATTCTACTCCCAACAGTATTAAAATGAACACACACAAATATTTTAATTCTCTCTTTTTTTTTTTCTTCTTCACCCTGGATGGCTGACAGTTTTATGCTATGTATTTATAAACGAGTCTGTGCACATATTCACCATTTTGAATATAGTCTCCTAGTAATTATATTTTTTGCTTACTTATTCATTTGCCAGAAATAAATTATTAAAAGTATAATAGGCATAAGTCAAGATTCTTCAGTACATTGATTATGTGATATTTGTTTTTAAAAAGAGAAAGGGAAAAAGAAAAAGACTGAAGTTTTAGGACCTCATTTTTAACCATAATCTGAGTAAACATGTACTTGAAATACTCTTCCTATTTTCTCTGTTTTATTAGGGTAATACTTCCCTAATGTCCTTGTCATTAAAACAGTACAAATGTACAAAATATACAAATATATGTGCCACTGTCATTAAAACAGTGCTCTGTATATCTTGTTTTAAATCCAGAATGAAGACAAATAAACACAATAGTCCCCATTAGGATACTGTTGTGCTTTTATACGGGTCAAGAGAGAAACAGAAATGCTTTTTTTCTTGCCTGAGATTTTTAATTGCAAAATCTCTTAATGGGCTTACATTGCACATCCAGGATCCTGTAAACTCTGGTCTCCACTTTATATTCTACTGGCCTCTTCCTTGTGAATTTCAAAATCAGAACAAAGAGCCAGTCAAGGAAAGAAACTCTTTAAATGTGCTGTTCTAATGCAGCTGCCTCCTACTCTTCAACCTCATATTTATTAGCTCCTTGGTTTTGTAATGAATTGATAAGGAGTTTATAGAGATTAAAAATCCTCACAAGAGTCATCATCTACCAAAGCAAATTTTGCTGTCTTTGTAGGTGAAATGTGGTCATAAGTGGAATATGGATGAAAGAATTGGAACAATGAGTGCTGTATGTATGATCTTATGGCAGGAAAAAGAAAAAAAAAAAAAAAAAGTAGTATTTAATTCCTTCAATGTCTTGAGAATCCATCACTCAGACAGAACCCTTAACAGAAATCTAATTCTCCAGTTGCTGGACAAAGTTAATTAATTTGCAAATGTATTTCATCTTCTAAGTGACAGGCTTGTCTACTCTAAGCAGTGAAGAAATAAGAGGCTGAAACTAGAGCACGAAGTGCTGGCGGGCTCACATATCACAATGCTCACCCTGGAGAATCAGGTGAAACTAGCTCCTTACATCTCCTCTGAATGAGCTCCTTGTACAAGGGAAATATTTTGATTGAGGTAGTGAAGGGGGCACTTGCAATGCACTCCACTGTGCTGCTTCTAATTGCTCTGCCATATACTTAAATTTCTTCAAAGGAGTGATACCTGAAGGGACAGGGGTCCTCTTGGTTTTGTCATTAGCCCCTGGGCACTGTTGGGGAGATGTTCACTTTTGTTTCATGATTCCTCTAGTCACTGGGTTCCTTGCCTTCCTTTTGAATCCACTCAACCTGAGTGGAAACATTTCCGATTACTTTAGTTAGTGATTTGCACTGGCAAGATTCTAGCACACAATTCAGTAAAGTCTGTAGGATTCTCAGTTCAGTTCAGTCGCTCAGTCATGTCCAAATCTTTGTGAACCCATGAATTGCAGCACGCCAGGCCTCCCTATCCATCATAAACTCCCTGAGTTCACTCAAACTCATGTCCATCGAGTCAGTGATGCCATGCAGCCATCTCATCCTCTGTTGTCCCCTNAAAACTGACCTTTTCCAGTCCTGTAGCCACTGCTGAGTTTTCCAAATTTGTTGGCATATTGAGTGCAGCACTTTCACAGCATCATCTTTCAGGATTTGAAAGAGCTCAACTGGAATTCCATCACCTCCACTAGCTTTGTTTGTAGTGATGCTTTCTAAGGCCCACTTAAAAAGTGTATATGCATAATATTTCACATAATTTTAGGAGGGATAATAATTTCAAGTGTAGCATAAGATGAATTAAATGCTTCAACAAGAGAAGGGATCTTGAAATGTTTGTATTTCAAGTGCCCAGAAGAAGAGTAACTTAAGTCTTATAAAAACCTTTTTTTAAGAGGTTCTAATAGGCACAGGAGATATAATGGTTTTTCCATGGAGCACAACTGATAAAATGCAGCTAATGTTTTTAGGTTTATGGCCACCCGTTACCACATGTAAGCATAGTTTCAAAGCCATGAGGCCATTGTAGTACTTTCTTTAAGCCATTTTAAGTAACTCAGCAATATGGATCAGTGTCATCATATATGTCAGTGGTGGCTTGAGAAGAAAATCTCTAAAGGCTGTGAGATTTTTGTATGTCTAAGAGTCATCTGAGGGCTTCCCTAGTGGCTCAGTGGAAAAGAATCTGCCTGCAATACAGGAGACACAGGTTTGATTACTGGGTCAAGAAGATCCCTTGGAGAAGGGCATGGCAACCCACTCCAGTATTACTGCCTGGAGAATCCCCATGGACAGAGGAACCTGGCAGGCTACAATCCATAGGGTCGCAAAGAGTTTGACATGACCAAAGAGACTTAGCATGCATGGCAAGAATCATCTGAGTGGTTTGTTAAAAGTACTGCTTCCTGAGCCAATTGCTGTAGAAATTCCACTTCAGTAGAGATGAGGTACACATTTGATTGCGACTCAGGTGTTTGGGAAGTACATTTGAGAAACATTGTCCTCAGCCGCATTCCAGAATTCTCAGCATTTGATAGCCAACACAGGCCTACTCTGGATAGGCAGTATGGGTAAGAGGGGGAAAATAGTATTGCCCTAAACAGTGCATTTGTTTACATGATATTTTGAAGAAATGAGTCATCTAATTAGTAAGCACCTCTTTTGGCCACAGTGATAGGATATAGGATATTGTTTATTAAAACAAAATACCTAGAACTGAGCCTTCATCAGAGAAGAGAATCCCTTTGTCTTACAACAAAAAGAAATGGTGCCCTACATTCCTTGGTGTTTGGTTCCCTCCTAGACATCTGCTGTTTCAGGATCCATGTCATATTTTTCAGCTCCACTTTGTAATCCTTTATCAAAGAAAGGACATGCTGGCAGTTTCTGAAAAGACTTGAAACACTCATGACCACAAAAAGACCCAGTGAGGAAGCTATGCTTTCCTTGATGGAAATGAAGTATCTGTGTGATCATCATGTTTCCATCTATGCATCCGGAGATCAGTTCTCTGTTACAGATAGTGATGGTACTTTAATGAAACTCTGTCATTAAATCCTATTTATATCATCTGTCTTCACCCAAATTAACTCTCTTGGAAAAAATAAATATTAGAGGGAAGTATTGAACTTATATTTGAACAATTTTTTTTTCCCTCAAGGGGGTTTCAGAGCAAGATCATGCTTTAAAAGTTTAGAGTAATAGGTTATTTGATAAGATTCTAATGATCAGATTGTCCCCAGGAAACCTAGAATAGAAAGGGCTATGTTTAGCAAGCATTGCCTCTAGCAGAGAACATCAAGACCCTAGGAGAAGTGTATGGCCTGGCTCTTTCTTCTTCACATTGGTAGAAATCAATTACCAATCTGTAAATGCTTCCTGAGATGACTGTTTCTGTGTTTGTCAATGACAAGGCATCCAGTTTCCTAAAAAAAAAAAAATTTTTAATTTAATGTGTACCACTAAGATCTCTGAGTACATACATGGATGTGCACACTTAGTTACTGAATCGTTTCTGACTCTTTGAGACCCCATGAGCTGTAGCCCACCAGGATCCACTGTCCATAGATTTCCCAGGCAAAAATACTGGAGTGAGTTGCCATTCCCTTCTCTAGGGATTCTTCACAGCCAAGGGGTCAAACCTGTGTTTCCTGCATTGGCAGGTGTATTCTTTCCCACTGAGCCACCTGCACAGACCTATATACATGTGACAGACTGGTAATTCATAATGCAAAAGAAATATAATTTTAGGACATATTTAAATTTTTCCCTTTTACACTATTGGTAGAAATGTAAAACACTACAGCTGCTATGGAAAACAGTATGGAGATTCCTCAAAAAACTAAAAATAGAGTTGCTATAAGATCCAGAAATCTCTCTGAAATTGATATCTTGAAGAGATATATGCATGCTTATATTCATTGCAGTATTATTTACAATAATTAGGATATAAAAATAACCTAGGTATTTATTAACAGATGAATGAATGAAAAAGATGTTGTTATATATACACTGAGGTATCAGTTCAGTTCCGTTGCTCAGTCATGTCCGAATTTTTGTGACCCCATGGACTGCAGCACGCCAGCGCTCCTGTCCATGACCAACTCCTGGAGTCCACCCAAACTCATGTCCATTGAGTCTGTGATACCATCCAACCATCTCATCCTCTGTCATCCCCTTCTTCTCCCACCTTCAATCTTTCCCAGCATCAGGGTCTTTTCAAATGAGTCAGCTCTTCGCATGAGGTGGCCAAAGTATTGGAGTTTCAGCCTCAACATCAGTCCTTTCAATGAACACTCAGGACTGATCTCCTTTAGGATGGACTGGTTGGATCTCTTTGCAGTCCAAGGGACTTTCAAGAGTCTTCTCCAACACCATAGTTTAAAAGCATCAATTCTTCAGCACTCTGCTTTCGTTAGAGTCCAACTCTCACACCCATTCATGACTACTGGAAAAATCATAGCCTTGACTAGACGGACCTTTGTTAGCAAAGTAATGTCTCTGCCTTTTAATTTTCTGTCTAGGTTGCTCATAACTTTCCTTCCAAGGAGCAAGTGTCTTTTAATTTCATGGCTGCAGTCACCATCTGCAGTGATTTTGGAGTCTTCCAAAGTAAAGTCAGCCACTGTTTCCACTGTTTTCTCATCTATTTGCCATGAAGTGATGGGATCATATGTCATGATCTTCGTTTTCTGAATGTTGAGCTTTAAGCCAACTTTTTCACTTCCTCTTTCATTTTCATCAAGAGGCTCTTTAGTTCTTCACTTTCTGCCATAATGTTGGTGTCATTTGCATATCTGAGGTTATTGATATTTCTCCCGGCAATCTTGATTGCAGTTTGTGCTTCATCCAGCCTAGCATTTCTCATGATGTACTCTGTATATAAGTTAAATAAGCAGGGTGACAATATACAGCCTTGCTGCACTCCTTTTCCTATTTGGAACCAGTCTGTTGTCCCATGCCCAGTTCTAACTGTTGCTTCTTGACCTGCATACAGATTTCTCAAGAGGCAGATCAGGTGGTCTGGTATTCCCATCTCTTGAAGAATTCTCCAATTTGTTGTGATCCACAGAGTCAAAGGCTTTGGAATAGTCAATAAAGCAGAAACAGATGTTTTTCTGGCACTGTCTTGCTTTTTCAGCTATAGTACTACTTAAAAAGATTAAAATCTTGTTATTTGTGACAATGTGGATGGGCCTTGAGGGTACTATACTAAATGCAAGGTATAAATAAGTTGTGGAAGGTAGTGTACAGCATAGTGGCTCTAGTTACTGTAGTGCATATTTGAATTTTGCTAAGAATAGATCTTCAGATGTTCTCATCACAAGAAAAAAATGTGTGTAACTATTCATGGTGATGGATGTTTGTTATTTTTCAAGAGATACAAATATTGAAAAATTAAGTTGAACACCTGAAACTAGTATAATATGTCAGTTATACTTCAATAAAATTTTTTAAACAACTTAGCACTGTGTCTTGGTAGTTGTTTAGGTCATATTCCTCTCTCTAATTATGTGTTTGATCAGAGTTTTTTAGAGTTCAGTTCAGTTCAGTCACTCAGTCGTGTCCGACTCTTTGCGACCCCAGGAATCGCAGCATACCAGGCCTCCCTGTCCATCACCAACTCCTGGAGTTCACCCAGACTCACATCCATCGCGTCAGTGATACATCCAGCCATCTCATCTTCTGTCGTCCCCTACTCCTTCTGCCCCCAATCCCTCCCAGCATCAAAGTCTTTTCCAGTGAGTCAACTCTTCGCATGAGGTGGCCAAAGTACTGGAGTTTCAGCTTTAGCATCATTCCTTCCAAAGAAATCCCAGGGCTGATCTCCTGCAGAATGGACTGGTTGGATCTCCTTGCAGTCCAAGGGACTCTCAAGAGTCTTCTCCAACACCACATTTCAAAAGCATCAGTTCTTTGGCGCTCAGCCTTCTTCACAGTCCAGCTCTCACATCCATACATGGCTACTGGAAAAACCATAGCCTTGACTGGACGGACCTTCGTTGGCAAAGTAATGTCTCTGCTTTTGAATATGCTATCTAGGTTGGACATAACTTTTTTTTCCAAGGAGTAAGCGTCTTTTAATTTCATGGCTGCAGTCACCATCTGCAGTGATTTTGGAGCCCCAAAATATAAAGTCTGACACTGTTTCCCCATCTATTTCCCATGAAGTGATGCTTATTTAACTTATACGCAGAGTACACCCTGAGAAACGCTGGACTGGAAGAAACACAAGCTGGCATCAAGATTGCCAGGAGAAATATCAATCACCTCAGAAATGCAGATGGCTCCATCCTTATGGCAGAAAGTGAAGAGGAATTAAAAAGCCTCTTGATGAAAGTGAAAGAGGAGAGTGAAAAAGTTGGCTTAAAGCTCAACATTCAGAAAATGAAGATCATGGCATCTGGTCCTATCATTTCATGGGAAATAGATGGAGAAACAGTGGACTTAGCTTCCAATAGATCATAAATAAAATAAAAGGTTCTAGAGAATTTGAATAATATAATTAATATATTTGCTTTTCTAAGTATATACAAAACTTCAGTCCTAGAAAATAAAAAGTGAAACTTACTTTTATGGGTTACAAAATAATTGACCATATGTTAGCTTCATAAGACATCCTTAATGAGTTTGAAACCAAAAAGAAATAGTACAGACTATTATTTTATTGTTATTAATTTTTTAGCAAATTATAATTATTCCATAAACCATTGGCAAAAATAGAAACCTGTGTGCTCAATGACATGGACATTAAATAAAATGAGCAAAATATATATTATAAATAATTTATATATTATGAGGGCTTCCCTGGTAGTTCAGCTGGAAAAGAATCTGCCGGTATTGAAGGAGACCCAGGTTCAATCCCTGGGTTTGGAAGATCCCCTGGAGGAGGGTGTGGCAACCCACTCCAGTTTTCCTGCCTGAAGAACCCCTGTGGATAGAGGAGCCTGGTGGGCTGCAGTCCGTGGGGTCACAAAAAATTCGACATGACTGAGTGACTAAGCACACACAGCACATGTCTTATGAACATACAGAATACCTAGAGAATAGTGTTTGCGGTAAGACTTTTGTGATGCATATTAAAAATCTCTTTGGAGGAAAATGATGGCCTTGACGTACTATATAACTAAACAATAGTGCTTGAGAACTATTCAACTGAAAAGGTAGGAAATGAACAACAAACAGTTCTGAGGAAATTTAAAGATTTAAATTTTAAAATGATGATAAATTAAGTATTGATTATAAAAATATTAAGAAGCAAAGGGATCAGTATAATGAAGAAAGAAGGTACAAAATCATAAATAAGAGCAAATCAAATGTCTCCAAGAGGGAAAAAAAATTAGAAGAATAATAATGGAATATTTTTCTAAACTTCTCTCAAAAACAGTTTGAAAGCATGAATGAAATTAAAGATTGAAACGCTGGAAATTATCTAAATTTACATAAAATATATATTAACTAATCAGATAAATTACCAGAAACAAACACTGAAAATGTTATCAAACAGCCAAATACCAAAAAAGAAATGGCACCAGAAATTTGCTTAAGTGCTTTTTTTGAAGTCTTCCAGGAAGATACTTTTTATATTATGCACAAGAAGCAATAAATTTTATTTTAAGAAAAAGCCTAAAAATCATATTTCAAAAGAAGAAAAAATGCTAATAAACTGCAAAACTAGACTAAAGCAGAGTTTTCATTTTAGAAATAGAAATGGAGGTCAGAGTATGAAGGAGGATTATTATTTTCCTTTTTTTAATAGCTTTTCTGGCTTATTGTTTGATCAACATGTATTAATGAGTAGTAGTTGTAGTAATACTCTTTTTAAATCCTACTGCTGCTGGTAGTAATAATAAGATGATGTGTCTTATTCCTCTCAGACTTGGTAATGCTATCAAGAATTGTCTCACAAATATTGCTGGAAAAGACAGGAGTTTCCGTTACTGTGGATCCGTGACAGTACTTCTCAATCACATAATATCATTACCCACCGGGTAACTGTGCATCAAATGAGAAAGTATGTTCGCTACTTTTATCACAAAGGCAAAATAGGCAAAGATAACCAGCTTGGACACTTGTTGTATGATGTAATGGAAATAGCAGAAAACCTGAAGCTAAGGGATCTAAATAAAGATTCTGGTTTTTATATTCACTGGGTGTGAGTGTTTAGCTTCTTGATCCCTCTGATCCTTAGCTTTCTCACCTGTAAAATAAGAATAATAATCTTTAACAAATCAGAGAGAGTGATTAAAAAAAGAGACATAAACAATATGATACAAAGCAAATGAAAGTTTGATTTTAGAAAAGATATATCATACTTTATTTTTAGATCTCCCTTTACCTATGTCAGAGCTATGTTCCTAGCTCCTTTTACCGTTGTTGCTTTACCTAAAGATTGCCCTTTACCTATGTTCATCAACTTAGGCTCTAAGACAGAATGACCAGAAAATGATGGCTGCTCCAAAAATTACACAGTCCTAATTCTGGGATTGGTTTTCATGAATTGAAATGTAAAAAGAGACAAGTGAATGGTCAGAGCCTCATTTCACTAGCGTTGTGGTGCCAAGTGTTAGCCATACATATTTTCTCTTCTTTGTCCCATATCTGGGAGCTGTCTGTTTCTATTATTTACTATTTTACAGTTTATTGGAATTTCTGAATATCAATTGAAGTTATGATTTGTTCAGTTATTCCCTGAGCAATGATGTATCAAATGCATTAAAATGAGAGACTAACTTTGGAAATGAGAGATAAAGATACAAATTAACTCTAGAAAATCACTATTTAGTTCTTATCAATTTTACTGCTTTTGCATAGGGTGAAAATTAGGTTAGCTTATTGATGATTTATGTGTTTCTCTGCTAGAAAATAAACAAGTTGCTCTGCCTGCAGGAATGCATACTTCTCCACATAAAATAAAAAACCTTTCATAATCTGCCAGCATTATTTCTTCCGATTTTTCATTATTTCCCATAATTGACCTCCTTCTATATCTGTGTTTAGTCACTCAGTCATGTCCAACTCTTTGCGACCCCATGGATTGTAGCCTGCCAGGCTCCTCTGTCCATGGGGATTCTCCAGGCAAGAATACCAGAGCAGATTGCCATGCCCTCTTCTCTTCTATTTCCAGTCATCTAATATGCCCTGTTAATTTCCCCACCAGTGTCTTTGTTCATTAAAGTTTTCTACATACTGTTTATGGTTAACTTTGTCTCTTTCCGGCTTTGTGAGGCTTGCTCTCCCTCATCCCATCTAGATCTCCTCTTTCTCTGTCCTCCCATGGGACTCTATTTTTGTATCAGTCACTGTAAGTCCTATTTGTATTCAACTCAATGACATTTCATGTCATTAAATTACTTTGACCTTGAGTAACTCAGTCTTCACTTTTCTCAGCCTATGAAGGAATTCAATTTTTTGAGGAATTTTATTCAACAAATATTATATTAATGCTCACTTTATGCAATGTACTTGTCTATGTGCTGGGGACTGAACAGTGGGAAAACAAAAACAATAATTTGTTACTTTTGTGCACTTACATTTGTGTGGGACGAAAATACAATATTAACTTACTAAATATGCCTGTTATATAGTGAGTTAATGATGATAAGGGCTAAGCAGAAATTAGGTGAGGAATTGGAAGACTGAAGCCCCAGGGGCAGGTCAACAGATGGGTTACAACTTTAAATGAAGATAGACTTCCAACTCTGAAGTTTTGAGTTTGTATTTATATATTTCTCTCCAGGAAATGAAAAGTTCCAGGACAGTATGAACTGCATCATCAGTGTCTGTTGTTTCATGCTAGGAGAAAAATGGTGGCATGAATAAGAATTTAGGTTTTGAAGTAAGAAAGATTTGGACGATTATTCCAGGTGTGCAACTAATACACTAGCTCTGCAACCAAAAAGTTGCTTATTCTCTCTGAGCCCTTGTTTCTTCCTGAATAAAATAATATCTACTTTATAAGAATGAAACTAAAGAGTTCACATGAATATAATAATATAGTGCCTGACTCAATATAAGTACTCAACAAATGGAAGATACATTATCTATTAGATACCTAGTACTTTTTATTGAATTAAAAGGTAATGAATATGTTATCCACTAAAATAAAATGTATTCTCATAAGCAAACTCATGGAATCTTTCACTTTCTCAGAAGTCCTTTACCCTTTATGAGCTATATACAATAGCATCCTATATATTAAAAAAGCAACTGTCAAGAAATTGGCACAATCTAAATAAGATCTGTAAATTAGATATTCATGTATTGTTATTTCCCTGATTTTGAGAATTATACTGTAGTTATGTAGAAGAATATCCTTACATTTAGAAAATTCATACTGAAATATTAATGAGTAAAGCAGGCATAATATCTGTAACTTGCTTTCAAATGGTTCAGAGTATCTATTTTTGTGTGTTTCTGTATACATTCAGGAATCTAAATAAAGATAGTATGTATGAGAAGTCTTATAATTTGTTTGTAATTTTGATATTATGTCACAGTAAAAAGTCACAATTAGAAATATATTGCTGAATGAATGAGTGGCTAAATGAGGGAATGAGAATACAAATTTACCCTATTATCATTAGAAATTACAAAACTAAATCATTTAGACACCTGGTATACCTGATCCCACCTGCAGTTCACTCTCAGAATTCTTAAAGAACAGTAAGACATGGAATATTTGTAAGCTAATGATAAAGGGCAAAAAATGAATTTTTAGTTGTTCCATATCTAGACATCATGTCATTTAAATGGAATTTTTGCATATTTGATGACTTTAGCAAGTTTTAAAGACAGTAATTTTTTCTGATGAAGTTTGCAAACTATCATTATGGAAAGCTACATATATATTATGAGATTATATAGGAAAGATAGAAGTCATGCTGCAACAGGTAAAGCAGTATCTCTATTTTTTATGTTTTTGATAAGAGATAAATGCATGTGTAAACCCTGTGGATGCTTTATTTAAGCTATAGGTGTGCAGTTTGATATTACTTACTGGAGATTCACAAATTCAGCCATCAAACTCCACCAGGGATTTTGTTATCAGAGTCTGCTGAGTTTCTTTAAGAAAAAAATAAATATTAAAAATAAAAGGCTTTCAACCTCCTAGACTCTTACTTTGGGATTTACCAACTCATTAAAATTTCATACTCTTTTCTAATTAAATGGAGAACTTGTCTATGCAGCAGATATCCTAAGAAACCACAGAGATAAAGTAATTGAATGAAAAAAATCATACAAGAAAATAACTATACTTATAAAATATTTTCTTAAGATATTCTCTGCAATTTGCTCTCAGTATACAAGTGTGTCTATTTTGATATATCAAGTGCTCTTGTTTCTCTCTTTTGCTATTTTATTGTCTTAAAATAGCCAAACAGTCATCCAATCAGAATTACACCTATGTGTATATGTATATACATACATAAACACACATACATTTTTCTATCTAGAAAGACTCTTTTTTAAAGCAGCCAAAAAAAAAAAAAAAGCCTAAATAAAAGCCCCTTTAATCAGTTACAAGAGTGCTGTACCAATTACTTCCCTACAGGGTGACCTTTTCATCTTTTAATGGCATTTTGGAATAAAATCGCCCTAACACATTGGGAGTGTTATGCGTGTCACATTTCTAATTCTATTTTTTCTCTTGTTGGCACTGAATAAAGCCTAATGTATTCATGACCTAATTAGAGTAATTTTTGAATAATAATGACCTCCTGGGGGAGACTTTTTTTCCTTAGTACTATGCAGACACATTAACTAGAACAAGTGTTTCTTAATTTTTAAGTGTTTCTCTGGTTATTGGAAGTATTTTTGCTTCATTTAAAATGGAAATTATGTAACAGGAATCCCCAGAGGAAATGAGAAGCACTTTGTTTTAATCTTCTTGATGTTTTCTTCTCTTGAAAATGCAGTATTTCTGTTTCGTTATTGTTGTTGCTCCTGTGCTCATCTTTTCTTTCATTCTCATGGATGTGACTGTGCCTGGCAACGTTATCACGGCATTTGAGAAAAAAAGCTGAAGCAATTCAGACAGCCCTTCTTGCAGCTTTATCTCTGGTTTTCTGAATTAGTTACACAGTGACTTCATTCCAACCATCTCTTCTTTTGCTACCTCATCCCTTTCCAAGATGAAAATAAATTATATAAAAAAAAAACACACACACACAAAAACAAACATTGATACATTTCAGAAACATATAGATTACCCACCCCACCAGTTCATGAAACACTAAGTAATTTATTCTGAATAAACCTTATGCTTAGTATGTGTGCGGATGTCTATGTATCTGTGTGTACTCACCTTCCCCCTCAAGACCAACAGAACAGACAGCATCATGCCTCTCATCCCCATCACCCTGGAAGTTCATGCGTCTAATCATCCATCTCCCCATACTGAGAGGCCCAACCCCTCATCCAGCTTGATTTAGCAGTCACTCCCCCCTGGTCCTGTTTTGCCCCTAAAACTCTCAGCCTGTCATCATTAAAAGTCCCCATGTCACTGAACTCCTTTTCTTAATGGAACCCTGACCATTGCTTGAGGATCCAGATATTGCCATGGTGACTGTTGTCTTCTCTGTACCCTCCAGGTTGGTTGAATTGAGTTTGAATTGAGGTCTTTGCTCCTCTTTGCCTGTTTTCAGACTACTTTTCTTCCCTCTTCTTTCAAAACCCTTAGCTCCTCATCAGACTACATCATGCCTTATCACTCTGTATTTCAATCAGCCTGCCATTCTCCAGATTCTAGTAACTGGCTCACTCTTTTTTGTGCTACCTCTACTGTTGTACAAAATATAAACCTACCAATAACTCAACTACTAAAATAGCTACTTTAATTCAGTTCAGTTCACTCCATTGTCTTCGACTCTTTGTGACCCCATGGACTGCTGCACGCCAGCCTTCCCTGTCCATCACCAACTCCCAGAGCTTGTTCAAACTTGTGCCCATCAAGTCAGTGATGCCATCCAACCATCTCATCCTCTGCAGTCCCTTTCTCCTCCTGCCAATCCTTGTTATATTTCAAACTCATTTACTCCAACAAGTTGCTGGCCCCAACAAGACCAATTCTTTTTCATAGAGTAACATTTTTTTATGTCTTCTCTTGGCTCCTTATGACATTATCTTTCAGTATAATCATTACCTTCCATACATGATTACCTCCCTGGTCCCTCTCTCTGACTTTCTTACATGTGGAATGAAATCCCAAACCTAATTACATACAAAATACTGATCTTTTTGCATATCCATCTAAAGAGGTAAATTGACTTGGAAAACATCATAGTACTATACCAGCTTGCCCTACTTTAATTATAAGACCATGGGTTTCAAACAGATTTTCAGTACTACCCAACAATAGCACTGTATTTTCCTAGTGAATTTCCCTTCCAAGTCACTGAGGTGAATATCCCCCACTTCTTCTTTGCTCAAATATCTTCCCATTTCCCCAACCTGTCCTATTCCTGCCCAGTTCTGATATGCTTTGTTATTTAGCTTAAAGGGAAGAGGAGCAGAGTTTCCCTTTTTAACACAAAAGGAGTTTGGAATTACAGGGAGAGAATAAGCCTGCAAGTTGTGGTCAAGACTAGCTTGGAGACAGAGATTCTAGATGCAGCTCTGCTTCTAAATTGCTAGCTAAACTCGGGCAATTCTTTAAATTTCTTAGAATCGCTTTCCTCAGCTCTAAAGAGGGATATGTGAATGGAAAGTTTGCTGGTATCTGATATAGAAACAGACATGTTCAGGCAGAATCTCTAAAATCTTGTAAGTACTGTGGCAATCTAACCTGTCAGATTTCATATCCATGTGCTTATTCTGATGGTTGAGAACACGGAGACCATGGCAAGAGAGGTACCCTGGAAGCAGGAAAATGAGGGGATTGGTGGTGGAGGGAATAAAGAAGCTGGTCTTCAAAGAGCTTAACAGAATGTCCTTAGGTGATTGTGTATACAGTTACTGTTCAGATTAAAATACACAGCACCTTTTTAACATTTGTGATGGATTTTGCAATTATATTCAATTCACCAAGCCATTAGTTAGGGAGAAGATTGTCCTGAATGTCATGTCTATTTTATCAAGGAAGGTAATAAAGCAACAAATAGCACAAGCGAAAAAAAAATAATAATAATTGAAACTTGAGTGATGCAACAAAGGCAGGGTCCCTACTGTGTCTCTCCAGTTTTACACTGAAGAAACTTGTTACTATTAGAACAAACAGTGACTAAGCACTGCAGGTTCAGGAAAGGTTAGATATGCAGTACAGAGCCTATGCTGGTACATAAAGCTGCATTATACAAGTTTGAAAAGGTGTCACCTTTAGGTAAACCTTTACGTATTGCCTCTGAATGAGTTATGCAGAAGACCTCCTGTTTGTGGACAAAGGGGACATTTTCATGTTGTAGATGCAACTCTCCCTACCTGTGTCGCCAAGGGGAAGCAGCTTGACAGGTAGAGCACAGAGGGAATTTCAGCTCCCACTGGTTCCCCCTGGCCAGGTGTTCCTGTCCAGGGTACTACTCACATCAATAAACAAGATCCTAGCAGCATAAGTCTGTTTTTATGGATGTGTTAAGAGAAGATACGGATATTTAAGCTAAATCCTAATCTATTAAAGCAGACAGGTCAAAGGACAAGTAATTCCTTCCTCTGTGTTTGGTGTATCTATCAGGTATGGAATATTATGTCTGGGACAATTTCATTTAAAGTGACATTTCCCATATTGGTAAAAGTAGTGGAGTTTAATTAATGTTAACAGTTAAAAACTATAGTTGTCAACTAGGAAAGGAAATGGTTTTCAGAAAATGACCTGGATATCTACATATGAAACTCAACCCCTACCTCATAGTATGCAGACAAATTGATTCAAGTGGAATCCCAGACCTAAACATAAAAGCTAAAACCATAAAGCTTCTCAGAAGCAAAAATAGGAGAGGACTGTGAGATCTTGGGATGCATCAAGTTTTCTCACATATGACAGAGAAAGCACAACTCGAAATAATATGAATAATGCAAATCTCATCAAAATTTTAAAATTTTGTTAATTAAATTATACCATTAAGGAAAATAAATAGGCCATAGATAGGCAGGAAGAAAACATTTTCATACATGTATCTTATAAAGGACTAATATCCAAAATATTTAAAGAATTTATGCAGTAGAATAATATAAAAGTAGCAAAATAAAACTAATGGGAAATACTTGACCAGCACTTCACAAAGAAAGGCATGGCTATAATATATTCATAAGAAAGCACCATCATCATTAATTATCAAGAAAGTTAAAATTAAATTCACAAGATGATATTTCACAGTTATTAGAATGGGAAAAAAGAGTGAAACATTAAGAACGTGGTGGCAACCAGAACTCTTAGTTGTTGCTGATGGGAGTGTAAAATGGTACAGTCATTTTAGGAAATTTTTTGCAGTTCCTTATAAAATTGAATACTTACATACCATGTGACCTAGCAATCCCATTCCAAAGAAATGAAAACATATTAATCTTAATCAAGAATGTTAATAGCAGCTTTCTTTGTAATAGCTCCAAACTGAAAAAAAAACCCAAATACTCATAGCGAGGGAATGGGGAAACAAATTTTGCTATACTCCTACAATGGAAAACTACTCAGCAATAAGAAAGAAAAATCTCTACAATATAGAGAAGTTTCAAAAACATTTTGAGGAGAGGAAGTCAGATACCAGAATATGTACCATTGGATTCTACTTAAATAAGTTTCTGGAGTGAGAAAACTAACCTACAGTGCTGAAAAGGCAGAGCAGTAGTTGCCCTTGGGGTGGAAGAGGGATGGACTAGAAATGCCACAAGGAACATTTTCTGTGGTTGGAAATGTTCTACATCTTGATGAAGTGTGGGCTATGCAAGTGTCCGCTTTTGTAAAAGAACTGCCCACTTCAGGTCTCTGCACCTCACTAAATAAAAATTACATCTCTATAAAAATTTATAAAAATAAAGGCAATTGTAACAAATCCATCCTCTGCCAGATAGATGCTTGAAGCTATCCACTTAAGATGCTCACTCACCTTAGGTAAAATCCATCCAGTTGACTAATGAGGTTTTCACACCTTCCATCTCATTGACAAACTTTGGCCCAAAGACTTGAGTTTGGACCAAGAACTTCTGGCATACTCATGATTTTTGAGCCTCGGAGAAACTGTTTCTTTTATGTCCTAAAAACTCCCAACACAGAATAACTCTGGCCATAATCAGCCTTGAGTTATACAAATGTGGACCTTTGAAAGTTCAAAACTAACATGGTTCTGTGTGGCCCTTGGTTCCAAGTTTCTTATATATATCTGCTTCCCAGATACAAGTTTTCCTCCATGCCGATCTTCATTCCAGACTTGCCTCTTCCTTAAATTCAGAGTTCTCTACCTCA
This sequence comes from Neotragus pygmaeus, assembly GCA_006410875.1. Classification (NCBI taxonomy): domain Eukaryota; kingdom Metazoa; phylum Chordata; class Mammalia; order Artiodactyla; family Bovidae; genus Neotragus; species Neotragus pygmaeus. The sequence continues at coordinate 1,303,914 of SJYV01009037.1, read as the reverse complement.
GGGCTCAGAAGAAAATTCAAAGTAAACCTTTATAAGTAAGTCTGTTGTTACTCAATAAGTAACAAAATATCATGTCTCAGAAAGGCACTGTACTTACCTCCATAAAAATGCCAGGTGAAATCCAGGTTTTATTAAACTGACCTAATCAAGTGCAGTTCACTTTCAGAGGGCTTCAAATATATAGTTTTGGGGGATGGAAACAATATCGTTCATTGTATCCTTCACAATTATTTCTTTATTTATTTTTGAAGTATAGTCCATTTACAATGTCATGTTAGTTTCAGCTGANGACATAGTTGAGGGCTAGGAGGCCATTTTAGCAGGAGGATATAAAAGAGAGGAACATGTGCAGCAAATGAGTTTGGAGAGGTAAGCAGACAACAGACCACGCAGGCTCTTGTCCATCGTATAGACTCTGGATTTCTTTTTTTTTAGATGTGTATAAGAGACAGATATATATATATATAAATATGTGTGTGTGTGTGTGTGTGTGTGTGTGTGTGTATTCTTTTTTCAGGTACTTTTCCTTTGTAGGTTATTACAAAATATTGAGTATAGTTCCCTGTGTGATACAGTAGGACCTCATCAGTTATCTCTTTTATATGTAGGAGTATGTCTATATTAATTCCAGCCTCCTGATTTATCACACCCATGAACACCTCGTTCCTCTTTAGTAACAATAAATTTGTTGTCTATGTCTATAGGTCTATTCTGTTTATTAAATAACTTCATTTATGCCTTTTTTTTCTTTAGATTCCACATATAAGTGATATCATAAGATATTTGTCTTTGTCTGGCTTGCTTCACTTAGTTCACAATGATTTCTGATGACTGAATGATTAGGGTTGTCTGTGTGTTATGATCATAACAAATTCACTAAGAGATCTTACAACACTGCTAGTGAATGCATGTGAGTGCATCCTTAGTCGCTCAGTCGTGTCCGACTCTTTGTGACCCCATGAAGTGCAGCCCGTCAAACTCCTCTGTCCATGGGGATTCTTCAGGCAAGAATACTGGAGTGGGTTGCCCTGCCCTCCTCCAGGGGATTTCCCAACTCAGAGATCAAACCCAGGTCTCCTACACTGCAGGCAGATTCTTTACCATTTGAGCCACCAGAGAAGCCCCACTGAAGGCACAGAGCAATTTAATCGTTAGAATTAGCAATACCCTGAGTGACTTGGCTACTTTCTATAGAATGTGACATTTAGTACCTGCTACAAATCCTATAAAACAAGCATAGTTCTTACTGCCTTCTATAATGCAGACTCATTTTAAAAGGTGGCAAAGCTGTGGTTTCAGAGTGCAAGTGTATTTCACTAACCAGATCTATTCAGTTCCTGGATTTGGATAATGTGAATTCAAATAGCAGATTTAATCAGCAAGGGATACAAATGTTACTGAATCTATGAAGATTTTGTTTGTTTGTCTGTTTGTTTCAGAGAATAGGTTCAGAGAGCAAGGGATGTTTTATAAATATATCAAACTCTTTTATATCCTGAGTTTGGATAGTGAGAATTGGCATATCTAGGGGAAAAGAGTTTGTGGCTTTATGCTATTCTTTCAGTTTTACCTGAAGGTATTTCAAAATACAAATCAGTCCCAATTTCTTACCAGGTGTAGAGCTGTAAGGGCTTGAGTATTTATGATACAGTCTGAAATTGCAATCATCTCTTTAGCTCATAGTTTAATTGCACTGGAAAATTCACTATCTTAATAGAGCTATAAGCAATGCACATGGATTATGAATTTATGTATAAGGATTATGGTTTTATGCTGTGGAGGAAGAAAAAGGCACAGATGGTTGGGCTCCATAAACTATTTCATTGGTGTATCACATAAGCACAGGTACAATTCAGGCAGGTGGGAGTGAAAGAAAAGCAAAGGAGAAAAAGAAATGTGCAGATAAATTCATTGGATTTTGACACTGTGGTAAGGAAATGAGCTTTTTGACCTTTTTTTTCCCCCCTTGTTATATTTTGGAAATAGAAATACATCTTTTTTTGTTCCAGTTCTTTCCTGGATGAATTGCAGTCAAGCCAGGGGTCAGTGACTAAAACCCCCAATGAAAGTATTTGTAAGCACACGTTGAGAACACATCTTCTTAAAGATCACTGCAAATGAATGTACTATTTCAAGTTCATGAGGCTTTCATATTGTACTAAGAATTTTCTCTTGGCCTAAACATGTATTTTAACTGACCTCATGAACTAGGGTAAGAGCCACCTATTAGGAAGAACTTTAGAAATAAATTTCCACTTTTATGACCACTTTTAAGACAGGGGCAAAATAAGCTCAGAATGATGTAAAGTAAACTCACAAACTGTTTAGTAGAGTCAAATTGTGATCGAACTTCACTCTATGCTTAGCTAAAAAGAGAACTCTGACTGAGGATTGGTCAAATCCAGTGTCTACACATTGCCTAGGGTTGTAGTTCATTTATTGAAAATACCTGGTCAGAGGAGTGGGGATGATTATTCTTGAACTATCATTCAAAGTAAAAGCCTCACTAATACTGAATTACTAAGAAGGTCGTCTCTTAGTTTCTTGGTCTCCCCTGTGGTAATCTGCATGTTTTATAATTTGGGAATTAAGAGATTGGGTGGTTTGTAGGTAAAGGAAACTGTCAGGGAAACAGCATGAACTATTAAGCCTAGGCTGACTACTTCTGGAGAATTCATAGCTCCATTGGAGCCAGCTATCCCTCTGGGGTGCTGGTCTGCCTCTGTGGAGGTGTTGAGTACCTGTTGAATTAGCCAAGCTTGACACTATGTAGAAGCATATGAAATAGAAAAAGCTTGTTTTCTTAGCCACAGGTTTTTCCTCTCACATACATATACATGTAATTTTATGTGAAAACACATAGCAGAGTGTAAAATTTTATTTGTATCATCTACACATGTTTGTGTTCACTATCTAGACTCCACAGATTCAATAGCAAAAGGTGGCCCTTGACAAGTTTGCATTGTAGTCAGAGGAACAAAAAACGAACAAATAAAATAATATGGGTAGGATACAGTTTTAAGTAACAGTCAGTGCTAGGAAGAAAAATAAAGCAAGAGATAAGATTCTGACAGGTGAAAGGCTTATTGGGGAAGGCTCTTAATGAGCTGACACCCAGATACAAATGAGCCATGTGAACATATGGGAGAAGAACATTCCAGGCAGGAGAAGCATGTGTAAACTCCTTAAGGTAAGAAGGAGCCTGACATAGTTGAGGGCTAGGAGGCCATTTTAGCAGGAGGATATAAAAGAGAGGAACATGTGCAGCAAATGAGTTTGGAGAGGTAAGCAGACAACAGACCACGCAGGCTCTTGTCCATCGTATAGACTCTGGATTTCTTTTTTTTTTTTTTCTTCAACTAGAAAGAACACCACTATAAGAATGACCAAGAGAATTACAAAAACTCTCTTAAGTCACCATGCTTCCAAATGGGTATAGATTCTTTGAGGACAAGAATGAAGAAAATAAGATGAGCTTGTGGCCTCCTGAAGTGGTTTGAGTGAAAAGTGATGGCAGCTTGGGTGAGAACGGTAGCTCTGGAGATGGCAAGAAATGATACAAATTTCCTATATTCTGGAAGGTAAACTGATAAGTCTTGTTAATAGATAAGCTATAGTTGCCTGGAGAATCCTATGGACTGTGAAGCCTGGTGGGCTGCAGTCCATGGGGTCGCTAAGAGTCGGACACGACTGAGCGACTTCACTTTCACTTTTCACTTTCATGCACTGGAGAAGGAAATGGCAACCCACTCCAGTGTTCTTGGCTGGAGAATCCCAGGGATGGTGGAGCCTGGTGGGCTGCCATCTATGGGGTCACACAGAGTCGGACACAACTGAAGTGACTTAGCAGTAGCAGCAGCAGTGTATAAGAATAAAGATGAACTCAATAACGGCTTGTAAGTTTGGGGCCTTAGCCAAAGGGTTGTTGTAATGCCTCTGTTAAAATTGGGGACATACGGAAAGCATAAATTTGACACAAAGGAACATTAAGGGTTCTATTTTTGATATGTTAATTTTTTTACTTTGAAATCCAAGGAAAGATGTGGAATAGAAAATTTTATACGCACAAACACACACAGACATATATATAACTTGGAAGGTTTGGGAGCTAGAGAAGCAAACTGGAGATGGTATTTTAAAATATATTTTTATGGAAAATCTCAAAAATATATGTTACTGGGACTTCCATGGTGGTCCAGTGACTAAGACTCTACACTCCAATACAGAGGACCCAGGTTCATTCTCTGTTAGGGAACTAGATTACCACATGCCACAGATAAAAGTCCTCATGCAACCAAATATATATGTATGATATGGAATAGTATAATGAATCCAAATGTCCCATCACTTAGCTTTAATAATTACCAACTCATGGCTAACCTTATTTCATCCATAGTCCCACCCCTTTCTTCTCTTTTATATTATTTTGGAGCAGACTCCAAATGTCATACTGTTTTATCAGTGAATGCATGTATATGTTAGTACATATTAGTTGATATTTATATATCCTAGCTGATATTTATGACCTAGTTGATATTTAAAACCATGTCCTAAACAAAATTATCTATAAAGAGAATAAATAGAGGTTAAGTTTGAGTTTTGGAGCATTAGAAAATTTGGAGATCAGAAAGAGAATCTAGTAAAGAAGACAGAGAAGGAGCTGATAATGAAGTAGAAAGGAGACTAGGGAAATCTGTATCATGGGAGCCAAGTGGAAACAGTATTTCTGTTGTGTCAAATGCTGTTGAGAGGTGGAATGAGATAGGCACACATAATTGAATATTGGATTTAACAAGGTAAAACTCATTGACCAGGGTGTTTTCCTTGAAATGATCAGGACAAAGTCTTGATTGGAATAGGTTGAGGGAGAATGGCAGGTGATGAAATTTAAGAAGCAAATATAAATAACTCAGAGTGATTTGTTGAAAGGAAGAGCAGAGAAATGGGAAAGAAGTCAGAGGGGAATATAGTGTCAAGGGGGAATTTTACTTTTCTATTGCAATATTATTAAATGTAAATATGCTGATAAAATGACTTGCTGTAGAGGAGAAAGTTGATGTAGAAGAGAGAGATGACAAGTTCAAATCAAAATCCATTAGCAGGTGAAGGGAACTGGCCTCCAGCACACAAGTGCAGGGGTTGGCTTTAGATAGAGTGGCAACAGTTTATCAATTTTAACAGGAGGAAAGGCAGAGTACATTGATCCCAATGCAGGCAGGTTAGCAGATATGATGGGAGACAAGTGAGTATTATTCCATTCAGAATGCTTCTATTTTCTCAATTAAATTTTGAGCTCATTTATTGATAATCATGTAGGATTCGGTTTTACTGGATATTCAGGAGGAAAAGGGGTAAATTTTCCTCTTAAAAAATGAGAGAGTAAACTGTTCAGAAAATAGTGTAGACTTGCTGGCAGTTCTGAAGTCCCACTTCAGATGTGTGGTCACAAGTTAGAATAAGTCCAGTCAACGGACTTTGGTGTTTTTCTCTACTTATTTAATCTGTTCACATATAGTAGTGAAGTAAGAGGAAGATTAGATTTTACCAACTAGGATTTGACATTTTGGAAAAAAAACAAAATTGAGTTGATGTTGTTTATACAGAATTGCTTGGAGTGATGAATCATGGTGCCTAAGCTTAGTAACAAAAAAAAAAGAAAGAAAGAAAGAAAGTGAAAATAAAACAAGTAGACAGAAAGAAAAGTGAAAGTGGTGATTCATGGATTGGTAGTTTCATTGGCAACTAGAACTGGGGAGCTGCAGAAACACAACAGTTCAGTTCAGTTCAGTCGCTCAGCTGTGTCCGACTCTCTGCGACCCCATCCGTAACAGCACGCCAGGCCTCCCTGTCCATCACCAACTCCTGGAGATCACTTAGACTCACGCACATCGAGTCAGTGATGCCATCCAGCCATCTCATCCTCTGTCATCCCCTTCTCCTCCTGCCCCCAATCCCTCCCAGCATCAGAGTCTTTTCCAATGAGTCAACTTTTTGCATGAGGTGGCCAAATTACTGGAGTTTCAGCTTTACCATCATTCTTTCCAAAAAATCCCAGGGCTGATCTCTTTCAGAATGGACTGGTTGGATCTCCTTGCAGTCCAAGGGACTCTCAAGAGTTTTCTCCAACACCACAGTTCAGAAGCATCAATTCTTTGGTGCTCAGCCTTCTTCACAGTTGAACTCTCACATCCATACATGACTACTGGAAAAACCATAGCCTNTGTGTGTGTGTGTGTGTGTGTGTGTGTGTGTGATGGTCCATCTAGCAAAATGTGCCCAATTTTAAAATATTATGTAAAACTCCAAATGACTTGTTAAAATGAAAATATTTAGAGTTGCTTAAAAGTATGAGAATAAATAAACCCTATCCAAAATAGGAACCTGTCTAAATCATCATTCTAGTTCTGAGAGTCTGATGTCATAATGGTAAGTTTCCAGTGCTTTGTTTATTTGGTTTAGGCTCAGGAACATTCTCTTTTACTCCTCCTTAGCTTTTGTTGACCCACGCACACCCGCGAAGTACCCTGCTTTCTGTTCCATCATTACAGTAACTGTATAGACTAGTGATGTTTTCCATACCAAACTGACTTCCCTGAGTGTCAAAACCGTGTCTTCCAGCTATGCTTACCCAGGGGCACATCAGGTTCTATCCAAAGAGAGGCTATTGGATGATGTATAAATGCAATTGGACTTTGATAAAGTGGCTCATCGATAAAGAATCTGCCTGCAGTGCAGGAGATGCAAGAGACATGGGTTCAATTCTTGGGTCAGGAAGATCCCCTGGAGGAGGGCACGACAACCCACCACAGTACTCTTGCCTGAAGAATCCCATGGACAGAGGAGCCTAGCAGGCTACAGTCCATCAAGTGGCAAAGAATTAGATATGACTGAAGCAACTGAGGACGCATGCATACATAAATGCAAGCAGATTGCCCCTGCACTTGACAGTGAATGCTCTAAACAGTTCTTTGCATCTGGATGGGTAGAGCAGGCAGTGGCACAAGTTCGTCTGTAAGTTGTCACGAACCAACGTTGCTCGAGAGACCTCACAGATGGAAGTTCAAAAAGAAATCCTAAAACTAAAATTCTATGTCTGGTTTTGTTTTGGAATATGCCATTTGACCCTATGAAGGTGTGAGGAATGACCTTCAAAAAGCCTGAGCAGATCCAGATTTTGACACACTGGGTGACAGGGAAGCTTCAAAGGATTATTTGGTCATTTGTTTTGCAGCAGAGTTACCCATTGAACCACCTGGATTTGTCAAGCTTCTCAGGGTAAGAACACTGAATTTTATACAAACTTTGTTACTGAGAAGTGGGTTTTTGTAACATCAATTGCACTAGTTGTGACAACATTGGAAACCAGAACAGTCCTCTCCACTAAAAGTGAAGTGACTCTGGTGCTTGGGACTGAGCGGCTTGTCCGTGTGGCCAGCTATGAGGGCACCCCCTCCTCTACCAGGGCTCCAGTAACTGCTACTATGGTGTTTTGAGAGGGGCACTCTGGCAGCAGAGCACTTTGACAGGTGAGGAAACCCAGGAGAGGCAGGCCTGTATTGTCTCCTCAGGTAGGTGATGCTTACCGGAAAGTCAAGTAATAAGTGTAATTGCTCTCCAGGGAGTGGTTACCAACATGATTAAGCAAACTAGTTTCCAATCTCCTGGTTTCATCACATGCAAAGACACACCCCACCTTTGCCTACACATTTCTGTAACACAGCACTTCTGTAGCAAAGAGAATACTGTTCCCCCAATTTACAAATCCAGATTTCAAGGGGCTATGGCACCAATGTGCAAAGTATATATTGCTGCTGTTCTTGCTGAATTTTAATTTCTGGAGGCACACAATGTTTTCTTTTTCACCGAGATTATTGAAGAAGATTAAGAAAAGCTATCTAGTTAGAAGTAACTACCTATTACTAAAGTATTTAGGTTAACCTAGACTGGAATATACTGCCTAACTGAGTCATAGGAAGACAAAGAAATCTTTCCACTCAGCATTTAGTGATTTGTTTGTTAGGTCATGCAATCAAACATATGCTATCAAATCCTTAAGAATAACATAAAAAATTACAAAAATATATGTTAATAGAAGAAAATGAAGAATACTGACATTTGTTTTTAAAAAATGACAAATAATTTTACCACCCAGACATAATCAGTTAGTGATATTTTGATGTGTTTGCTTCCAGAACATTTTCTATGCCCAAGCTGAACTGCCTACGTGAGCTGGTGCCTCGGTACCCATCAACCAGTTGTTAAGTAAAACACAAACAGAAAGCAGATAAAAACAGGTTGAGCTGATAAAAAAGAATGAAATAATGCCATTTGCAGCAACATGAATGGATGTAGAGCTTGTCACACTGAATGAATTAAGCCACACAAAGGCAAATATATGACATTGCTTATATGTACAATCTAAAAAACTGATACAAATGAACTAACATACAAAACAGAAAGAGACTCAGAGACATAGAAAACAAACTCGTGGTTACCTAAAGGGAAAGGGAAGTGGGGGCTGGATAAATTAAGAGGTTGGGATCAACATATGCACACTATAAAACAGGGCTTCCCAGGTGGCAGTAGTGATAAAGAACCTGCTTGCCAATACAGGAGGTATGAGAGACGTGGGTTCTATCCCTGGGTTGGGAAAATCCCTTGGAGCAAGAAATGGCAACCCACTCCAGTATTCTTGCCTGGAGAATCCCATGGACAGAGGACCCCAGTGGACTATATACAGTCCATAAGGTTGCAAAGAGTCGGACATGAGTGAGGTGATACACATCTATAAAATAAATAACAAGGACCTACTGTATAGCACAGGGAACTATACTTGATACTTTGTAATAACCTATAAGGGAAAAGAATTTGACAATAGATACATATACATGTATAACTTAATCACTATGCTGTACATCTGAAACTAAAATGACATTGTAAATCAACTTATACTTCTATTTTTAAAAAGGAGGGAAAAAAAGGTAAGTTGAAAATGTTAATTAAAATGTCATCCTTAAAACTGTGAAAAAATCAAGAAAATACTTAAAATTATAAAGCTCCTTGCAGGGCTTAAAAAATAAATTTATTTGGCTGCATCAGGTCTTAGTTACAGCATGCAGGATCTTCAGTTGCAGCATGTCAGCTCTTAGTTGCAGCATGTGGGATCTAGTTCCGTGGCCAGGCATTGAACTCAGGCCCCTGCATTGGGAGCTTGCAGTCTTAGCCACTGAACCACTAGGGAAGTCCCTGTTGTAGAGCTATAGAGATCACTAGTGCAATCTTTTATTCTGTGCATAGGACACGACTGAGCGACTTCACTTTCACTTTTCACTTTCATGCACTGGAGAAGGAAATGGCAACCCACTCCAGTGTTCTTGCCTGGAGAATCCCAGGGATGGAGCCTGGTGGGCTGCCTTCTATGGGGTCGCACAGAGTCGAACACGACTGAAGCAACTTAGCAGCAGCAGCAGCAGGATCTGGAGAGAGAGTATGACCAGTGGAGAGCAAGCACAACCAGAACTAGAATCCAGGAACCAAGGCTTTTGGCACGATCTCCCTGCTCTCACAATGCTTTTTAAACTGACTTTGTTATATACAGGACAGGATTTAATGATCAATAAACTGCCTTTGAAATGAACCTGTGAGGGGAAGGATAATATATTGTAAGTATATCCTTTTTAACCCAGCCAAATGATTTTTGGTAGAAGTTAAGTTCACTAAAAGCAGTCCTCCATAGTTTATGTCCCCATTATATGGATAGGAAAACTGAGGCCCCAAAGGGAAGATGATCTGCTAAGGATGCTCAGCCAGTCTGTGGCAGAATTGTGAGTAGAGCTCATCTCCTGACTTGAAGGCTCTAAAAATAATGTAGGATGTCATGATCACCAAAAGAGAACTTCAAAAAAAAATCTCACGTACTATGGATCAATGGTCACCCAGTTAACTTTGCCTTCCTTAGTCTACCTTCAACTGGACTAGTTGCGATTGTGATAAAGAATCTAGGCCGTACTCAGCAATGACTGTCAACTTCACAAAAAGAGACTATAGGCAGTGATGTGATTCCTGATGGATATGTGAAGTAGTTTTGCCAGAAAATTCAAATCTGAGTCAGAATAAAGCATACATAACTATCAAGTGTCTAGGAGGTATAAGAATATGTTAGAGGCTGCCAGGAATATAATCAGAAAAATCTAGAATGTGGGAAACTTACAGGACAAATAACTCGGCTTCTTCAATAAATAAGTACCAAAGAAAAATGAGATTGAGGGTAGAAATGTACACATTAGAAAAGATCTATGAGATAAGTAAGTCAAAAGACATGTATTGGCATTGTTTAGATCCTGATTTGAACAAACTGCTTAAAAAAAAAAAGAAAACAGGTACATTAATACCAATCTTACAGAATAAAAAAGACCATAAGAGAACTTTATGAACAACTGAATGCTAACACATTTTATAACTGAGATGAAATGAATACATTCCTAGAAGGGTACAAACTATTGAAACTGACTTAAGAGGAAATAGAAAATCCGAATAGACTTATAACAAGAGATTCAATTAGTAATAAACTAACAAAACAAAACTACCCACAAAGCAAAGCTAGAGTGGTTCAGTGGTAAAGAATCCACCTGCCAATGTAGAAAAGGTAAGTCCAGACAGTTTCACTAGTGAATTTTATGAAACTTTTATTTACTCATTTTTTGTCTTTGGCTGTGCTGGGTCTTCCTTGCTTCATGCAAGCTTTCTGTAATCGCGGTGAGCCAGGGCTACTCTGCATTGCCGAGCACGGGCTTCTCACTGCGGTGGCTTCTCTCGCTGCAGGGCACAGGGTCGAGGACCTGTGGGCTTCAGTACTTGTGGTGCATGAGCTTAGTTGCCAGATGGCATGTGGGTCTTCCTGGATGAGGGATCGAACCTGTGTTCCCTGCATTTACAGGCAGATTCTTAACCACTGAGCCACAAGGGAAGTCCGAAACTTTTTGTTGTTGTTATTTAAATTGATTTCATTTTTGTATCATCCTTTTGTTAGATCCTACATATAAGCGATATCATATGATATTTATCTTTTTCTGCCTGACTGACTTCACTTAGTTTAATAATCTCCAGGTCTGTCCATGTTGCTGCAGATGGCATTATTTTATTCCTTTTAATGATTGAATAATTGAAACATCTGGAGAAGGAACTCGCAACCCACTCCAGTATTCTTGCTGGAGAATCCCATGGACAGAGGAGCTTGGCAGGCTGCAGTCTATGCAGTCATAAGAGTCAGACATGACTGAACGACTAAGCACAGTACAGCACACAATTGAAACATTTAAAACAGAATAAATAGCAATATTTTAAAAACTCTTCCAAAAACAGAGGGCGGAATACTTTTCAAATCAACTCAACTCATTCTGTATGGCCATTATTATTCTGGTACCGAAACAAAGACATCTTGAGAAAATTAGAGACCAATATATTATGAATATAGATGCAAAAGTCTTCAACAACATACTAGCAAATAAAAAATTAAGCAACATATTAAAAGGTTTATATACATGACCAAGTGATTTATCCAAGCTTGGTCTGACATAAAATCAATGTAATACACAATATTAATACAATTCTAGACAAACTAAGAAGAGACCATCCTCAATCTGATAATGGCCATACATGAAAAACCCACAGCTAACATCATATAATAGTAAAAGACTGAATGTTCTCTCCCTAAGATTATGAACAAGACAAAGACGTCCATTCTCAACACTTCTATTCAACATTGTACCAGAGGTACTAGTTGGGAAAATTAGACAAGAAAATGAAATAAAATGGATCCAGATTGGAAAGGAAGAGTAAAAAAAATATCGATTTCCTTAAGAGTTCCCTGGTGGCATAGTGGTTAGAATTCTGGGCTTTCACTGCTGTGGCCCACGTTCACTCCCTGGTCAGGGAACTGAGATCCTGGAGGCTGTGTAGCATGACCAAAAAAAAAAAAAAAGAAATCAATATACAGATGACATGACTTTGTATATAAAAAACGCCAAGGATGCCACTAAGAATCTAATAAGTGAGTCCAGCAAGGTTGCAGGAAACATGATTAATATGCACAAATTAATTATATTTCTCTGTTCACTCACAATGAACATTCTGAAAATGAAATTGAGAAAACAATTCCAGGGAGGCGGCTACATGGGCGGCAGCCCAGAGCTGAGCCACAACCCTAGACTCAGTCTCCCTCCTTGCTGTTGCCGCCACTGCTGCAGCCATGGCTGCTGGTGGGGTGAACCAGTGCTTACCTCTGCTGTCTGCATCCCATTTGGGAAATGTCACTTCCATGGTCCCACCATACGTACAAGAAAGCAGCCCCAGAAAAGACATGAGTTCAATTCCTGGGCTGGGAAGATCCCACATGCCGAGGAGCAACTAAGCCCATGCGCCACAAGTACTGACCTGTGCTCTAGAGCCTGCGAGCCACAGCTACAGAGCCCATGTGCCACAACCACTGAAGTTCGCATGCCTAGAGCCTGTGCTCCACAGAGAGGCAGCCACTACAGGGAGAGGCCCTTGCACCGCAACCAGAGAGACGTTCCACATCTGCCCCCACCCCCACAACTAAAGCAGTGAAGAACAGAACAGCCAAACAAATACAAAATAAAATTACATATAAAAAAGAAAACAACTCCATTTATAATAGCACCGAAAAAGAAAATATATAGGAATAGATATTATGCAAACGAATCGCAAAAGTTATACTATAAAAACTACACATCGTTAAAAGTAATGAAGATAATTCAGATAAATGGAAAGATATTCCACATTCATGAATCAGAAGACCTAATATCAACTGGCAAAACTCTCCAAACTGCTCTACAGAGCCAAAGCAATTCTTATCAAAACCATAACTGCCTTTTTTGCAGAAATGGACAGGCTGATAGCAAAATTTATATGGAAGTTCAAGAAACTCCAAATACCAAAACAATCGAAAAAGAAAAATAAAGTTGAAGGACTTACATTGCTTGATTTTAAAAACTTAATCCAAACCTACAGTAATCAAAATGGTATAGTACTGGCACATATGTAAGAACACATATCAGTGGAATAGAATTTGCAGTTCAGAAATAAACCTGTATATTTATGGCCAATTGTTTTCTTTTTATTGAAGTATAGTTGATTTACAATGCTGTGCCAGTCTGTGTTATACAGCAGTGACTCAGTTATACACCTGTGTACATTCTTCTCTTATATTAGGACCCTGTTGTTAATCCATTCTAAATGTAATAGTCTGCATCTACCAACCTCAAACTCCCAGTCCACCCCTCTCCCCCAACCTCTTGGCAACCACAAGTCTCTTCTCTACAGCTGTGAGTCTGTTTCAGTTTTATAAATAGGTTCATTTTTGCCACATATGATTTTTGGCCATGCTGAATCCTCGTTGCTGCGTTGGATTTTCTAGCTGTGGTGACTGCGGGCTACTCTCTAGCTATGGTGCATGGGCTTCTCACTGTGGTGGCTTCCCTTGTTATGGATCATGGGCCCTAGAGAGATTCAGCTTGAGTGTTGCAGTGTGTGGGCTCAATAGCTGCAGTTCCCAGGCCTTGGAGCACAGACTTAATAGTTGTGCTCAGGCTTAGTTGCTCTGAGGCATATAAGCATCTCCCCAGACCAAGGATCGAACTGATGTCTCCTGCATTGGCAAGCAGATTCTTCACTGCTTAGCCACCAGTGACGCCCCGTGCATATTTTGGATTATACACATAAGTGATATCAGATGGTATCTGTCTTTCTCTTTCTGACTTCATTTAGAANCACTTGACTTCACATTCCAGGATGTCTGGCTCTAGATTAGTGATCACACCATCATGATTATCTGGGTCATGAAGATCTTTTTTGTACAGTTCTCCTGTGTGTTCTTGCGAACTCTTCTTAATATCTTCTGCTTCTATTAGGTCCATACCGTTTCTGTCCTTTACTGAGCCCATCTTTGCATGAAATATTCCCTTGATATCTCTAATTTTCTTGAAGAGATCTCTAGTCTTTCCCATTCTGTTCTTTTCCTCTATTTCTTTGCATTGATCGCTGAAGAAGGCTTTCTTATCTCTTCTTGCTATTCTCTGGAACTCTGCATTCAGATGCTTATATCTTTCCTTTTCTCCTTTGCTTTTTCCCTTCTCTTCTTTTCACAGCTATTTGTAAGCCCTCCCCAGACAGTCATTTTGCTTTTTTGCATTTCTTTTCCATGGGGATTGTCTTGATACCTGTCTCCTGTACAATGTCACAAACCTCATTCCATAGTTCATCAGGCACTCTATCTATCAGATCTAGGCCCTTAAATCTATTTCTCACTTCCACTGTATAATCATAAGGGATTTGATTTAGGTCATATCTGAATGGTCTAGCGGTTTTCCCTACTTTCTTCAGTTTAAGTCTGAATTTGGCAATAAGGAGTTCATGATCTGAGCCACAGTCAGCTCCTGGTCTTGTTTTTGTTGACTGTATAGAGCTTCTCCATCTTTGGCTGCAAAGAATGTAATCAACCCGATTTCAGTGTTGAAGCACTGAACAAAGCCAGAGATGGTGGTGTCCATGTGTGGAATCTTCTCTTGTGTTGTTGGAAGAGGGTGTTTTCAATGACCAGTGCATTTTCTTGGCAAATCACTATTACTCTTTGCCCTGCTTCATTCAGCATTCCAAAGCCAAATTTGCCTGTTACTCCAAGTGTTTCTTGACTTCCTACTTTTGCATTCCAGTCCCCTATAATGAAAAGGACACATTTTTTGGGTGTTAGTTCTAAAAGGTTTTGTAGGTCTTCATAGAACTGTTCGACCTCAGCTTCTTCAGCATTACTGGTTGGGGCATAGACTTGGATTACTGTGATATTGGATGGTTTGCCTTGGAAATGAACAGAGATCATTGTGTCATTTTTGAGATTGCATCCAAGTACTGCATTTCGGAGTCTTGTTGACCATGATGGCTACTCCATTTCTTCTGAGGGATTCCTGCCTTAAATCTATTTCTCACTTGATTTAGGTCATACCTGAATGGTCTAGCGGTTTTCCCTACTTTCTGCAATGTGAGTCTGAATTTGGTAATAAGGACTTTATGGTCTGAGTAGATATAATGGTCATCTGAGTTAAATTCACCCATTCCAGTCTATTTCAGTTTGCTGATTCCTCGAATATCGACGTTCACTCTTGCCATCTCTTGTTTGACCACTTCCAATTTCCCTTGATTCAGGGACCTAACATTCCAGGTTCCTATGCAATATTGCTCTTTACAGCATAGGACCTTGCTTCTGTCACCAGTCACATCCACAGCTGGGTATTGATTTTGCTTTGGCTCCATCCCTTCATACTTTCTGAAGTTATTTCTCCACTGATCTCCAGTAGCATATTGTCCACCTACTGACCTGGGGAGTTCCTCTTTCAGTATCCTATCATTTTGCCTTTTCATACTGTTCATGGGGTTCTCAAGGCAAGAATACTGAAGTGACTTGCCATTCCCTTCTCCAGTGGACCACATTCTGTCAGACCTCTCCACCATGACCTGCCCATCTTGGGTTGCCCCACGGGCATGGCTTGGTTCCATGGAGTTAGACAAGGCTGTGGTCCTAGTGTGATTAGATTGACTAGTTTTCTGTAAGTATGGTTTCAGTGTGTCTGCTCTCTGATGCCCTCTTGCAACACCTACCATCTTACTTGGGTTTCTCTTACCTTGGGCGTGGGGTATCTCTTCATGACTGCCTCAGCAAAGTACAGCCACTGCTCCTTACCTTGGACAAGG
>SJYV01009037.1:1257672-1287782 GCA_006410875.1 Neotragus pygmaeus | reverse complement strand
TGGAACTCTGCATTCAGATGCTTATATCTTTCCTTTTCTCCTTTGCTTTTTCCCTTCTCTTCTTTTCACAGCTATTTGTAAGCCCTCCCCAGACAGTCATTTTGCTTTTTTGCATTTCTTTTCCATGGGGATTGTCTTGATACCTGTCTCCTGTACAATGTCACAAACCTCATTCCATAGTTCATCAGGCACTCTATCTATCAGATCTAGGCCCTTAAATCTATTTCTCACTTCCACTGTATAATCATAAGGGATTTGATTTAGGTCATATCTGAATGGTCTAGCGGTTTTCCCTACTTTCTTCAGTTTAAGTCTGAATTTGGCAATAAGGAGTTCATGATCTGAGCCACAGTCAGCTCCTGGTCTTGTTTTTGTTGACTGTATAGAGCTTCTCCATCTTTGGCTGCAAAGAATGTAATCAACCCGATTTCAGTGTTGAAGCACTGAACAAAGCCAGAGATGGTGGTGTCCATGTGTGGAATCTTCTCTTGTGTTGTTGGAAGAGGGTGTTTTCAATGACCAGTGCATTTTCTTGGCAAATCACTATTACTCTTTGCCCTGCTTCATTCAGCATTCCAAAGCCAAATTTGCCTGTTACTCCAAGTGTTTCTTGACTTCCTACTTTTGCATTCCAGTCCCCTATAATGAAAAGGACACATTTTTTGGGTGTTAGTTCTAAAAGGTTTTGTAGGTCTTCATAGAACTGTTCGACCTCAGCTTCTTCAGCATTACTGGTTGGGGCATAGACTTGGATTACTGTGATATTGGATGGTTTGCCTTGGAAATGAACAGAGATCATTGTGTCATTTTTGAGATTGCATCCAAGTACTGCATTTCGGAGTCTTGTTGACCATGATGGCTACTCCATTTCTTCTGAGGGATTCCTGCCTTAAATCTATTTCTCACTTGATTTAGGTCATACCTGAATGGTCTAGCGGTTTTCCCTACTTTCTGCAATGTGAGTCTGAATTTGGTAATAAGGACTTTATGGTCTGAGTAGATATAATGGTCATCTGAGTTAAATTCACCCATTCCAGTCTATTTCAGTTTGCTGATTCCTCGAATATCGACGTTCACTCTTGCCATCTCTTGTTTGACCACTTCCAATTTCCCTTGATTCAGGGACCTAACATTCCAGGTTCCTATGCAATATTGCTCTTTACAGCATAGGACCTTGCTTCTGTCACCAGTCACATCCACAGCTGGGTATTGATTTTGCTTTGGCTCCATCCCTTCATACTTTCTGAAGTTATTTCTCCACTGATCTCCAGTAGCATATTGTCCACCTACTGACCTGGGGAGTTCCTCTTTCAGTATCCTATCATTTTGCCTTTTCATACTGTTCATGGGGTTCTCAAGGCAAGAATACTGAAGTGACTTGCCATTCCCTTCTCCAGTGGACCACATTCTGTCAGACCTCTCCACCATGACCTGCCCATCTTGGGTTGCCCCACGGGCATGGCTTGGTTCCATGGAGTTAGACAAGGCTGTGGTCCTAGTGTGATTAGATTGACTAGTTTTCTGTAAGTATGGTTTCAGTGTGTCTGCTCTCTGATGCCCTCTTGCAACACCTACCATCTTACTTGGGTTTCTCTTACCTTGGGCGTGGGGTATCTCTTCATGACTGCCTCAGCAAAGTACAGCCACTGCTCCTTACCTTGGACAAGGGATGTCTCCTTACCGCTGCCCTTCCTGACCTTCAACATGGGATAGCTCTTCTAGGCCCTCCTGCGCCTGCCCAGCCACAGCTCCTCGGTTTGCTCCTCCTGGCCACCGCCCCTGGCCTTGGGTGTCCCTGACTTTGGATGCGGGGTAGCTCCCCCTTGCCGCCACTGACCTCGGATGCAGGATAGCTCCTCCCGGCCGCCACTGACCTGGGACACAGGGTAGCTCCTCTCGGCCATTCCTGCACCATCACAGCCTGGCACTCTTGGCCGCTGCCCCTGACCTCAGACGTGACAAATGACTTTAAAGGATAGGAAATGGGAACTGAGATAGGATTGATTAAAATAAAATTTTGGAGCTAAAGATAACAACGTGCAGCAGACACCATGAGAATGATTGGCTGAAGTTAAGGGAAAGACCACTGGAAGTGAAAAGAACAAGAAATTGACAATTCAGAGTGCTAGAGTATCTACCATTTTGGTGAACAGAACAGTGATTCAACTTTATTCAAAGACAGTGAGCAAATTCTAAATATTTTTAATGAAAGAAAGCATGATCATTTGGTCAGTAGATGGGGTGGTATGGAGACATGCTTCAGCCTCTTGAATCATTGAAGGAGGAAGAAAGAGATGGTCTGGTGTGGCAATGAAGAGTATGAAGGAAACCTCCCCTACCTCCAGGACATGTTTTCAGAGGTGAGCATAGGTCATGGGAGAGCCCTCCCCTGGGAGGGCTACAGGGCAGCTTTGATTTCAAGGAATATTTACATTTAATTTAGGGCAAATGCAAAAAGAGCCTGTTCAGATAAAATGTTGAGGGTAAAGGGAAATATACTGATGAGAGACTGTTTTAGAAGGCAGTTGAAGGGTTTGGGGAGAGCCTGAAAAAGGGCAAAAGTTTAGATCAGACTACAGGTTTCATTAGAGCTTCAGGAGATTGATTCCAAGGTCTGGTAGATGACTGGGAGGCTTATACCTCTGGTAATAGATGCTGTAAGCCAGATGAGAGTACGATGGGTTAATTTCTACTGATTGTTCTTGCTGTCCTTTTATTTAAGATAGTTAGCTAAGCAGTGCCTCCTTTCTTCCCAGAGTCAGTCTCTTTAAATTGTTTAGAGCTGGTTCCTTAGCTAGGGGAATGTGGTTTACCATAATCTCATGAGGTTAACTCAATTTCAAGAGCAAACAAAGATCTGTAAACCTATTTTGTAGACTATGGAAGACAGTTCCATGCCAAGGGGAGGGAAAACTTGAGCGAGAGTAAATGGTTAATAAATGGTCCTTTTCTTTCTTTTTTCATTCTTCCCTATCACAAAGAAATATCCTTAGGAAATGCAGGTATGATATAAATTTCACAGAGTTCCTGCATTAATTAAATTTTGTTAAAATGATACAATTCAAGACAGCCTTTCTCAAATTGACACCACAAAAGAATCATCATGAAAACTTAACAGAACTACAAATCTGGGGCACTCAAAAGTGCCATAGTTCTGGGATGTACGGGATACCCTATGTTCTGTTTTACCCAGGGCAGTACAGTTATGCTTGTTAACCTGGTACAGTTATTTGTAGTCATTCCTTTCACTCTCAAACATGTCCAGATTTGATTAGTCGAGTATATGGTCACCCTAGGAACAGGATCTAGGAACCTTCATTTTAAAACAAGTGTCACAAGTGATTCTTATGCAAGTGACCTAAATTCTATGCTCTTAGAAGCACCACCTTTAAAGGATAATACTGTTTATTTTATCAGTTATAAGCATTGTATCTTTTCTGAATTATTCAGATATAATTCTCTCCAGCCAAGGTCTCTATGTTTAAAATTATCTACAAGAGCCCATGGGCTTTATGAAATGGCAAATTGATTTATTCAGAAATGACTGTTCCTTACTCTGAAATTACAATATGTAATTTATTAGATGAATTTAAAAGTGTGTGCACCCATGTGCACACACACACACACACACATACACACACATGCTGGCCTTGTTAAATGCTGATTATCATGTCCTAGGCACTCATATAAGCACTTCGTATATATTAACTCATGTAATTGTCAAAAGCACCCTTTGGGCTTTCGTTAATATCATTTCCATTTTACAGTGGGACACACACAGAATAAAATAGCTAGTTCAAAATCACGTAGTTCTAATGATAGAACTTGGATTCAAAACCAGGCAGTCTGCCTCCTCAATGGATACTTTTACCAGTTATGCAATATTACCTCACAAGCTCCTATTCTGGGGAGAGTACCAGTGGCTTTCCTCCTCGCTAAAATCCTGGTGATGATNAAATCATGTAGTTCTAATGATAGAACTTGGATTCAAAACCAGGCAGTCTGCCTCCTCAATGGATACTTTTACCAGTTATGCAATATTACCTCACAAGCTCCTATTCTGGGGAGAGTACCAGTGGCTTTCCTCCTCGCTAAAATCCTGGTGATGATAACCCACTTGTCATCACTTTGTATTTATTTCTACTGATCTTCTTTGTGTTCCACTGAATTCCCTGTGTTTTATAATGACTGACATTCAGGGTCTTTATTATTTGTAGATGGCCTTGGTCTTTTCATTCATAAAAGTCTACCAAATTATAGGTTTTCCTCACTCCCAAATGTGACAAAAGTAGGGAGAAGGGAATTAATATTTATTGAATGCTTACTATCACCTACTTTGTTTCATGTTACATCATTTTCTTATTTAATGTTTACAATTCTGAAAGGTGAAAATTTTTACTCCTTTTTTTAAAAATAGGAAATTGAGTTTAGAATGAGTTAAGTAGTTTTTCCAGGGAAAAGTAGTGGAACCAAGATTTGGACTCTAGGTGTAACCTACAAGAGGAAGTTATATACTGTGCTATATTTTAACACCAGAAATGACTTTATTTTTCTATTTGATTGGCCTGATGCTATTTGCCAAAGGAAGGGTCTTATTCCATTCTCTTTGGTGAAGAAAGCCACTGCTTTGATGGAGTCTGAGATGAAAGCAGTAACATTATGGATTCCCTTTTCAGTAGCATGGGAGGTGTTGCTCTTTAACTGTTTCACAGCCCGTGCTATAAGAAATTCTAAGTCCTTCTCCTCAATCTACAAATAACTTATTTTCTGACATTTATCCATCCACTCATGGGTCTACCCTCTAGTAAAGGGAAATGATTACAGTGGTCTGATGACTGAGAATTAATGAAATTATGAAATTCCCCCCATCCCTTGGAGGATCTGTGTTGGAGAGACCATGGTGAAGAACGACACTGAAAACAATAGCGTGTGTTGAGTTGCTGCTTATCTCTCTGGCCACAACATATTTATTCAGATGAAGATCAATTCATCAGCACCTTCAGAAAAAGAAACTTCAATACAAAGTTGTAATGAGAAATATTGTCACAATCAGGCCTGCAGGATGCAAGGAAAAGAAAAAAAGAAGAAGGAAAAGGAAAAACCTGAACATAAATGATTACAGCAGTCAAGGACACAAAACAAGATCCCTGAAAGTGATTGACCCTGACTCAGCCTGAGTCTCTATAAGATTTTTAGCAAGGCTGAGGAGCTGGGCATAATACCACAAAGCAAAGGGAAAACCAGTACCATCTTGTATCTATAATATACCTGTCTTTTCATTCCCCAGCTCCAGGTGAAGTCATATTTTCCCCATTGGGGAAGTGCAGATTCAAGACAGCAGTGGTTTCTACCCTCAGAAAGAACTAAAAGATAGAGTAGATATAGCATTCTTGCTGTTTGTCAAAAAGTAAGAAGGTCAATGAGTTTAATGGTTGAACAAGATCCAAGTTCCTATAGAAAGTGTACAATTTGCCAGCAGCTCCTCAGACATTTCCCCAGCATTGCTAATACTTTTTTGTCTAAAGTGAAGGCTTCAGAATGTAGTGTAGACATATCTGTTTCATGTTATTGCCTGTCATAGCACATGATGCATATTCTTTCATGATTTTGATTAATTCTATGTCTGACAGATCTATTGCTTCCATGTTGGAAGTATGAGGTCAAAATAAGTTTTCCATGATTGTAAAATACGAAGGACTTAAAATCAGTCTCTCTAGTTTATAGTCACCTTTTTGCAGTGTAAAATGGATGGATGGATGAAAGATGGATAGATACATGCAAACACACTCATATACAAGTGTTATATATTTATGTACATATGTATTTGTGTGCATGTGTTTAAATTTATATGATAATAACTATTAGTCACAATTAGTGAAATGAGGTAACTCAAATAAAATTTAATTACAATTTGGAGTGAGTGAGTATATGTGTGTGTGTGTATGTATGTGTGCACAGAAAAATAGTTAGAGACGATATGCCCCAGTGCAGAAATTACTTCCCCATCTTCCTTTTGAACAAATTGGAATTAATTTCTGGAAGTTTAGCACAGGAAAAAAAAAATTATCTGCTTACTGATTCTGACATTTTTTTTGCCCAATATCCTGTCATGTTTAGATCTTAAAAATAGATGGACATATATATGTCTGGGAGTATATACACACATACACATAAATATGTCAAATTTTATATATATGTGTGTGTGTGTATAAAATTCTGACTCTAAATATTTATAAGATGAGTCTGTTTATACCTCTAAGTCTTATTTTAGGCAAGTTAAAATTCTTCTGTATCTATTTTTATTTTCATGAACACGAACTTCTTGTATTGTTTCCTCATGTGCTACAGGATTTTAAGATAAGCCAACTTGGATTCTCCATTCAGCATTCCATCCACGTATGACATCTCAATAAAATTTTGTTGATTGAGGCAAGGGCACGGGTTAATGAAGTTTTAGTACCGTTATATTATATACCCAATGATGATTTCAAAACCCTACAGAGATTTTTTTTCAAGTTTCAACTGCAGTTCCCACTTATTTATATTTGGCACAAGGGAAAAAATAATCATCTCATGACAATTCTTGTCACAGTTCTATTTTAAGCACCAGGATGCAATCTAAAGTGATCATCCTTTTATTGTTTTCAGGATGAGATGAGGCTGCTTCCTGTTAATCTGTCTATAAAATTTGCAACAAGTATGCTCTAAGTTAGATTCCCAGTTTTGCCATTTACTAGCTGTGTGACCTTGAACATGTTGTGGAACCATTATAAGCTTTGGATTTTTTATTTAAAAAGAGGTGGGGGGAGCAAGAATCCATAATTTAAAGGAATGATGTAGGAGTAAGTCATGGGAAGACTGTGAAATAATTTAGCACAATCTCTGCCATTCCTGCTCTTTCACAAGCTTCCCATGGCAGATGCAGAGGAGAGATTCAAGGATTATGGATCTCATGTAAATCCATTTATGACAACTCACTCATCTCACAGATGAGGAAGGGAAGGTCTAATGGGGTAAAGTGATTCACCCAGCTGCCTGTCTGTTTGACTCAGGACACACACACTGAACAGGAGCTCATGATTCCCCAAGGATGGAGATTCCCAACCACCAGTTCATTCATTAAACCAAGGCGGTCCCCTCAAATTTATTGTTGTTCTTTCTGAATTCTTGAATTTCTGAACTTGGTGAGCTAGGAGTACTTTGGTACCTTGGAATTGACGTGATTTCAGGAAAAGAACGTGGGTTCTGAGTTTTTTACTTTGTGTTTCTGTAGCCATCAGCTTTCCCTCTTGAATTCCCATCAGGATAGATGGCTCCATTCTAAGCCCAGAAACACAGATCCCTGCCTTTCATCGCCTCCCACTATGTTATGTCCTCCAGGTAGTGTTACTCCCTTCCTCAAGCAACTATTGACCACCTTCTGTATGCCAGATGCAGCCTGAGGTGGAGCCAGCTCTGAATCTCTGAAAAATCATGGCCTCTTTTTTTTTTTTTTTTTTCTCTTTCTGGTCCCCAGCTGCATCTTCTTATCCCTAAAGGTCTCTAAAAACTAAACATTGTTCTCTCAGACTCCTGCCAGATAAATTATTTAAAACCTCTCTTCTCTGGTCTGGGAACATACCATCCTCATTGTAACTGAGTAATCAGCATATCTTGGAGGAACACTAGTTCTCAATAATCTTATCCTGCAAAAAAAAAACTCCAAATAGGCTCTTATGTGAAGATAGGATACAGTGGGAAGCAGGGGAAGTTGCTGCTAGATAATAATTCACTGTCTTGCTCCAGTTTGCATAAAAACTTGGCTGCTTTCTGTCCAGCTTCCCAGAAATCACTGAAGCAGAGCATCTGAGGATTGTGCTGCTGACTAATTGGAATAAGCCAGAGTAGAGACCATGACCCAGGGACCATGTTGATATCCCTTTTAGTCAGAGGACAGGAAAATACATTCCAGAGACATGCTATTATGTACTGCTGAGATTAAGGAAAATTCGGCTTCTAAAAATTCATGAAGAAGGGTGATTTTTAATGAGGATTTTTGTTTATTTTTAGTAATGATTGCTTACTGACCCAATTAACAAGAAGCCAGAACTTCAGTTGGAAAGTACAATGAAGAGACTAGTAAAAGCCTAACTATATAAAATACTATCCAAAATCACCTGAAGGGAAAACAGCTTTTAGTCACAGAATTGAAATTGTATTAGTCATGTGTATTATTTTTAATTACGTCTGCTGGCCTTTGGCCTTACTTATAAAGGTAGAGCCAATAAAGCACAGAAATGGTCTCCAGAGTAAGCCAGAATGAACTGTCTTTAGCATGAGTTATTCCTGCCATATCACATTTCCTGTGACTCTAGAAATCAAACGTTTAACAATATCTTATAACTTGTACACTTAGAGGTGCCTGTTTGTATGTGCTTGTTTTAATCAGCTTCTTATATCTGATACATGGAGGAAGAATCATTGGTTTGGGAAACAAGAATGATAGTATATCTCTTTCTGCTCTACCACAGTGGAGCTGGGTCAGCCTCTACAATAACTCTCTGGGCCTCAGTCTCCACATCTGTAAAACAGACATATTGTCCTAGAAACCCATGCGTGTTCAGAGTATTTCAACTCCACACACCTATAAATGTGGTTATGTTTTGATAGGAACCAGTCCTTCATTATCAAACCTTATCCCACCTGCCCGTATGTGGCTGAAAACACTATAAACTGAATGATGGAAATATATTAATAATTCCCTTTCCTCTCTCCTCTTTTTCTCTTCTTGTCCAGCATTTGTTGTTCAGGCAACAAACTTCAGGTGTCTGAGGTTCATTTGCTTTGTCTAATTGGAGAAATGGAATGAGGATCAGAATTTAAAAGAGCTTAAAAAAAAGAAGATAGATTGATGTAAAAATTAGGGCTTAAAGTGCTCTGAAAGAGAGAGATGAATCAGTCAAACTGATCAGCGAGGACTGGAGACTGGGGTGTGAAGGAGAACAGTGTTTATGTATTTGTTATTTTGATTATTTTGAGGAGCTACCTGGAGGACTTCCTACCCTGAAAAGGATCTTGTGACAACTTTTTGGATTCTCTCTTGTCAACACTTGAAATATTTGAATGATCACTGAAGTGTCTTTTCAAGGTTTCTTATTAATAGATCCTATTTGACTCTAGCCCTATATTGAAAGGGACAAGAGGCAGTTCAGAGTATTAGTGTGCATAAAGATATGATGTATTATGTTTAAGTTCCTATTCCCATAAAATCTGGTTCAGTTCCCTAATGACCATCCATGCTGCTCCACTCTGGCACCAGAAAATTTGTTATATGACTTGATCCTTTTTCCAGTAGTATCACTTTACACTTTCAGTGATGAATGTGTTCTTAAATCTCTCCTACATCTTGTTTTAGTTTCTTCCATGTGTTCACCATTGGGTGATTGCATCGGTTTCACCCATGCACTGAAGCTGACTGATGACAGCTCCAGATTACAGAACATCACAAAGCTGAGTATATTTTGTTCACAGCAGTACAGAGTCTGGTAACCCTGCCCAGGAAGCTATACAGGTGTCTCACGATAGTAGCCACAATAGTCTTAGGCATGCACATGAGCAGCAGGTCTCTGGCCACGGGATAGTTCTTCTCCTAGTCAGCCTTTCTTTAAATAAAAGAGTCTCAGATGTCACCATGTAGAAGAGAAATTTTACAGAGATAGACGGGGTCAAATATCCTACAGGCTAGAGGCTCTGAGTGTCTGTTGCTATAGCATTGTGTACTTTCCAACACTCTCATATATTGTTTGATTTGATCCTCTTCACAGCCCTGTGAAGCAGAGGAGACCAAGAGCAGTGGCCCCAGATGAGGAGTCAGGCTTAGAAAGGTTAAGCTACTTGCCAAAGCCAAACAACCTCTGTGAAAGAGTCCATAGTAGGACTCAGGTCTTTAGAGTCCATTTCTCTATTAACTCTAAGATGTTCTTTCTGGGTAAGTCTGGCTGAGGTTAGAAGCACTGGTTAGTGTTTGACGGGACTTTGTAGTTGATGATCACAGAGGGTCATTTGATCTCTTTGCTGGTGTTGGCTGTTTTCAAGTTCACAGGCCTTTCATCAAGGGCTAGTTCTAGAAAATCCAGAGGCAAGGAAAACTGCGAAACTTCTTCAAGAATCTACTCACCTAGAATATATTCCATTTAATTGCAATTTGTTTATCTGGATTGCAACTCATTAATGACTAGGAATTATTAGCCCTAGTTTACAAATATGAAAAATGATGCATGGAATATTGCTTAAATCTTCTGTTAGTTAGTTTCTTCCTTCCCTACTCTAATTATTTCCATTGCATTCTTGTTATATGAGTTTTGGGAGAAACAATACACTGATTCACATGGAAATATATTGCTGGGCCAGTTATCTATTTGTTGATGGTATTCATTGCAGTCAAAATGTAGGCTTTGAACCTACTGTTTGGTTATAAAAGTTTGAAAATGGACTAATTTTTTATTTTGAAAAAACACTTAATAGGCTATTACTTCAAAACTATTTATTTATGGGTAGAACCTCCATTTGGGATATATCATTATTGGAATTCCTTTGTCTCTGAACTTATTGATAACTATGAAACAGTACATTCAATATATGTATGGTTTACAGTAATTCTTCTGTAAATTTGTCAAATCTCTCTTACCTAGCTGTGGCTGATTATTGTTCCTTCTGTTGTCCTCTTTATCTGTAATTTTTTCTTTTTTTTTTTTAATCCATCAGAGAACCTACGCTCACTGAGATCCTTAATATTCTCCTCTCAGAAACCAGGGAGATAGAATGGTCAATGTCTAGAGTCATTTGCCACAGGCTAAGAAAGAAAATTTAATGTTTGTCTTTAAATTCTGGGCAATTATTAAGTTGTTAAGGTTTCTCTAGTCATTAATTTCACAATGCACCAGTTTCCTCTGTATAATACAAGAAGGAGATGCTTCTTGAAGAAGAGTTGTGAAGATAAATAATTTACCTGGCTTTAAAAACTGTTAAATTCATAGAAAGCAAGTGGTTGAAAAGTATATTGATTTCCCAAATTTAAAACAAAGAAGTTGCATAAAAATTCCTGTTTTTATATATATATATATATATATATATGTATATATATATCTCCATCTTACATATGTATATTCCTCTTTTATATATGGAATATATATATATATATATATACCCCCTTTATTAGAATATGATATGTGTGGACTCACTGGGGGTAATAAAAGGAACAGTTTTTCCCAGGTATCTCCCTGAGTGCTTAAACAATTAAATATTACAGGGCTGTGATCCCCACATCATATCATTCATTAATAGTAGTTAATTGTTTTCTTTCAAGTGGCCCATGGTCATTGTTCCCTGTGAAATGCCACTCCCATCCAGAGAATCCCTAATCAGATTACACAGCAAGGTCAAAGTATAGCTTTGGTGGTGATAAAAGTCTGTGAGGCAAAGTAGACAACACTATAGAATTTGAATAGTGGGTTATAATTTTACTCCTTTATTTTGTTACATTGGGCAAATCATGTAATCCCTCAGAATTCAATTGCTTCACCTGTAATATGAGATAGTAATATCTACATCCACAGTCTGTTATGAAAGTATTTATAATAGTATTCAAAGAGCTTTTCACATTGGAAATTCTCAATAAAGATGGATGGAATTAGCTGGAATATTAGTTACTGTGACAAGCTCTGTCTAAGGGCTATCAAGGAATTTTCAAATCTTTATGCCTTTGCTAAACTCTAACTCGATTCTGTTGAATATGATCATCCCTTTAGTTAATAGGATTTACGTAAAAATAAAGAATTTAATAGTCAAATAAGCTTGAGGAGATCCTATTGAAGAGTCACAAAATGCACATTAGCATACTGAAGTCATTAAAAGTCCTATCATTTAAAACAAAGTCCTTTTTAATACAAATTTTTAGCAAACTTATTTTGTCACAGAACACATTCTCACAGAATGTTTACTAAGTTCTTCTAGGATATATTTTTGGAAGGCACTATCATAGAATTTTAGGGCATATTAAGAGGTTAAGAGATCATAGAATAATTCTAGCTCAAATCCTGCTCCATTTCATTTTATGACAGGGATGCTGATGTTGACAAAGATTGAGAAATTTATCCAAGTTGCAGCACTAATTATTGACAGATTCAAAATTATAACAGAATGCTGCCTTTTCTGCTGTATTACTTACAGTGGAGCTATACGGTTGGTGCAAAAGTAATTGTTGTTTTACATTGTTGAATTTTGCCATTTGTTATTGAAATACATTCTTAAGTAAATGTAGTTGTTATACACAATTTTAAGGTGCATTTCTTGCTTTATGTTTTTCTCGCTAATGACTTGTTACTTGCTGTTTATTTTGTATTTATTTTAGACTAGGGAAATGAGGTTAGACAAAAAGGAAATTCAACTGATGCTAGGGTTCAACCCTGGTGGATCCAGGGTAATTCAAAGCGGGGGCAGAATCAGCATCCTAGGAATTAATTGCTTAATTAAAGATATGGAGGGAGATTAGAAAGAAATAGTGTAGTAGGNTATTCCTCTTTTATATATGGAATATATATATATATATATATACCCCCTTTATTAGAATATGATATGTGTGGACTCACTGGGGGTAATAAAAGGAACAGTTTTTCCCAGGTATCTCCCTGAGTGCTTAAACAATTAAATATTACAGGGCTGTGATCCCCACATCATATCATTCATTAATAGTAGTTAATTGTTTTCTTTCAAGTGGCCCATGGTCATTGTTCCCTGTGAAATGCCACTCCCATCCAGAGAATCCCTAATCAGATTACACAGCAAGGTCAAAGTATAGCTTTGGTGGTGATAAAAGTCTGTGAGGCAAAGTAGACAACACTATAGAATTTGAATAGTGGGTTATAATTTTACTCCTTTATTTTGTTACATTGGGCAAATCATGTAATCCCTCAGAATTCAATTGCTTCACCTGTAATATGAGATAGTAATATCTACATCCACAGTCTGTTATGAAAGTATTTATAATAGTATTCAAAGAGCTTTTCACATTGGAAATTCTCAATAAAGATGGATGGAATTAGCTGGAATATTAGTTACTGTGACAAGCTCTGTCTAAGGGCTATCAAGGAATTTTCAAATCTTTATGCCTTTGCTAAACTCTAACTCGATTCTGTTGAATATGATCATCCCTTTAGTTAATAGGATTTACGTAAAAATAAAGAATTTAATAGTCAAATAAGCTTGAGGAGATCCTATTGAAGAGTCACAAAATGCACATTAGCATACTGAAGTCATTAAAAGTCCTATCATTTAAAACAAAGTCCTTTTTAATACAAATTTTTAGCAAACTTATTTTGTCACAGAACACATTCTCACAGAATGTTTACTAAGTTCTTCTAGGATATATTTTTGGAAGGCACTATCATAGAATTTTAGGGCATATTAAGAGGTTAAGAGATCATAGAATAATTCTAGCTCAAATCCTGCTCCATTTCATTTTATGACAGGGATGCTGATGTTGACAAAGATTGAGAAATTTATCCAAGTTGCAGCACTAATTATTGACAGATTCAAAATTATAACAGAATGCTGCCTTTTCTGCTGTATTACTTACAGTGGAGCTATACGGTTGGTGCAAAAGTAATTGTTGTTTTACATTGTTGAATTTTGCCATTTGTTATTGAAATACATTCTTAAGTAAATGTAGTTGTTATACACAATTTTAAGGTGCATTTCTTGCTTTATGTTTTTCTCGCTAATGACTTGTTACTTGCTGTTTATTTTGTATTTATTTTAGACTAGGGAAATGAGGTTAGACAAAAAGGAAATTCAACTGATGCTAGGGTTCAACCCTGGTGGATCCAGGGTAATTCAAAGCGGGGGCAGAATCAGCATCCTAGGAATTAATTGCTTAATTAAAGATATGGAGGGAGATTAGAAAGAAATAGTGTAGTAGGAAAATACTAGTGGAGAAAAAGAGGCTTAATAACTTGGTTTGTGTGGGGTACCAATAAAATCTCAAGACAAGAGATTTGCACCAGGCCACTGTTGCCCACTTGAATAGCAAAGAGTGCCCTGCCTTGGGCTCCTTCTCACGTGGATCTTAGAAGCCAGGGCAAAATTAGCAGGCTTGGCGAGTACCCATGCTCCAGATGGGAATTCAGCCAGAAAAACAGAGAACAAGAAAGAAAGACACGGGGGAATCAGTCTTTCCAGAAACTGATCTGTTTTCTTTATTTTCAGGTTTCTTTATATACCTTTTTTTACACATAGAGACAAATGGAAATTTTAAAGTCACACAGAGGTCAGCAGTCCTGACCTTTATCAAAATCAGGTGCTTCATATAAATGTATACAAAAAGGTCTTAGGGGTTTTACATCATCTTCAGGCCAGGGGGCCTACTAACATTTTACAATCCTTTTTTTCTGATAACTGTCAGTCAACCAAAAAACATTTTCCAGGGGTGATTTTTCTTAAACCAGGCACCACCCTCTGAAGGTACCAGAGAAAGTTGCATTCCTATAGGGTGAGGGTGTAGTGGGTTACAATTAAGAGAGGAATTTACTTAGCCTAAGGTTAACATGATTAATCTTAAAGGTTAATATTTCTCCTATGTGTTAGTTATATTCATTATAAGGGCAGAGAATATGGAGATTTAGCAGCAAATATTGGCTCAACAAATGAAAAACCTTTCACCAATATAATTCCTAATCAACCCACTATACTAATAATTTCTAACTTCCTAAAAGAATCTGCCTTTAATAAGTCTAAAACAACTCATGCCTCTCATGGTTGGGAGGCTATAAACAATCACATGTGGCCAGATGAACCTGTACAGGCAGGTTAGATAACCTTCAAAGGAGTTTGTAAGTTGAAACACTTGTCATGCCGAGGAATTTTTATTAACTGGAGCTGTAGGTTAACTCCTTCTCTGAGAGAGGTGATGGGGGAGAGCCCCCAGTAAAGTCAGAGGTGTAGGTGAGAGAATAAAACAGTAAAGTAGGCAGACTCTGGTTTTGGAGATAGGTGCTCGGGAACAGGGGGTTTCCTGAGGCTCGATCCCACCTTTGCATATGCCAAAGCCTCCTTCCTCATGACCTTTGCCACAGGCGGAGTTCCTCACGCTGGCTCCCAGCAAACTGATTTTCTTATTCAAGTTAAAAATGGTTGGTAAAACAGTGAAGGCAACTTCCAGCACCAACAACACATTTGGTTCAGGAACTGCTAATGAACATACAGTGCAGTGGTGGTTCAAGAACTTTTGCAAAGGAGATAAGAGACTTGAAGATGAGGAGCACAGTGGCCAGCCATAGGAAGTTGACAACGACCAATTGAGAGCATCACCAAAGCTGATCCTCTGACAACTACACGAGAAGTTAACAAAGAACTCAACGTCAACCATTCTGTGGCCTTTTAGCATGTGAAGCAAATTGGAAAGGTGAAAAAGCTCAACCAGTAGGAGCCTCATGAGTGGACAACAAACAAAAAAAATATTTTTAAGCATCATGTTCTCATTCTATGCAAAAATAATGAACTATTTCTCAATCGGATTGTGACATGTGATGAAAAGTGGCTTTTATATAACAACTGGTGACAACTAGCTCAGTGGTTGGACTGAGAAGAAGGTCCAAACACTTCCCAAAGCCAAACTTGGACCCCCAGAAAACGGTCTTAGTCACTGTTTGGTGATATGCTGCCTGTCTTATCCACTACAGCTTTCTAAATCCTGACGAAACCATTACATCAGAGAGGTATGCTCAGCAGACCAATGAGACACACTGAAGACTGCAGTGCTTGCAGCTGGCATTGATCAGCAGAAAGGGCCCAATTCTTCCCCATGACAATGCCTGACTGCACATCACACAACCAATGCTCCAAAAGCTGAATGAATTGGGCTACGAAGTTTTGCCTTATCAGCCGTATTCACCTAATCTCTTTCCAGCTGACTACCACTTCTTCAAGCATCTTGACAACTTTTGAAGGGAAAACACTTCCACAACCAATAGGATGCAGAAAATCCTTTCCAAGAATTTGTCATATTCCAAAGCACAGATTTTTACTACAGGAATAAATAAACTTATTTCTCATTGGCAAAAATGTATTGATTATAATGATACCTATTTTAATTAATAAAGATTTATTTCAGCCTAGTTATAATGATTTAAAATTTATAGTCTGAATTCCCAATTATGTTTACACCAAACAAATAAATTAGCTCTCCCCTGGTCATCATGAACCACTCATCAAGGGTCTTCCTTTACACATAAACCTTCTATGCTTCAATAGTGAGATACTCAACATTTGAGTCCAGTGACCCATTTTTCCCTACATGAGTCCCTTGGACCACAAGGAGATCCAACCAGTCCATCCTAAAGGAGATCAGTCCTTGGTGTTCATTGGAAGGACTGATGCTGAAGCTGAAACTCCAATACTTTGGCCACCTCATGCAAAGAGTTGACTCATTGGAAAAGACCCTGATGCTGGGAGGGATTGGGGGCAGGAGTAGAAGGGGACAACAGAGGATGAGATGGCTAGATGGCATCACCAACTCGATGGACATGGGTTTGGGTAGGCTCTGGGAGTTGGTGATGGACAGGGAGGCCTGGCATGCTGCAATTCATGGGGTCACAAAGAGTCTGACATGATTGAGCAACTGAACTGAACTGATGAGCATATATATTTATTTTTATACTCAGTCATGTCCCACTCAGGCTGCTCTATCTATGGGATTCTCCAGGCAAGAATACAGGGATGTGCTGCCATTTCCTCCTCCAGGGAATCTTCCTGACCCAAGGATCAAACCTGGGTCTCCTGAATTGCAGCAGGCAGATCTTTACCACTAGTAAAGTCCTTACATCCAAGAGTATGTGCAGAGTCAACTGTATGCCCTAAAAGGAGAAATAGCTAGTTCTAAACACTAGTTCATTCCACTAGATTCAACCAATCACAAATAGCTTAGGCAAGTATTTACTGAGTTCCGATTATATACAATGAGAGAACCCAAATTGAGAAAGACCTAGTCCCTAAACGGTTCTTAACCAATAAACCATGTTCAGAAGATTCAGGCAGTTGTATGAACTTCTTAGTGATTGGCAGCAAGCCTGTTAGGTTTAGAAATGTGGATATATAAGACCGAGTCTTATATGTATAAGACAGAGATTAATATGTACAACAATGCCAGAATATACACCCTGGAGCAGAATGCGCAAAACACCACAATTTTTAGAGTAAATGCATTCTCACTGTAATTACCATGTGTTGCCTGCTTGCTCTGATTCTCTGTGTTCTGTCTTCTCAAAGAGAATTTTGAAATATCTTGAAATTAGAGGCTTTTTCCTTATATATCTTCACATAAAGAGGTTTAAGATATGCTTGTTTTTTTATATTATGTGGAGTTCAGTGTATTGTCAAAACCATATTTGCACGGGTGAATGACAAAGACAAGATTCGGAGCTGAAACCTGGCACCATTCATGAGGAAAAAAAATGGATTAATTAAATCCAATCTATTATGTGTCTCTCCTTTAAAACACATTTCCTGATCCATTTGAATGACAATTCTCAGCACATTTTAATGGTTTAGATTAACAATATAAATCTAGATCTGAATAATACCTCACTGTGATCCAAATAATTTGTTTTATTGACTGTTTTCATCATGCAAAAACAGCTTCTGAAGTAGCATACTCTATGAATAGAAGTAAAAACTGTTACCTTACATATGACAAATGCATTTACCATTGTAAGCAGTTGAGTTCAGTCACTTTAGAGCACAGAATTGCTGTCTTAGTTACTCTTGAACACCAAATTGCCACATGCTGGAACAATAATTTATTGTTTGCTGAAAAGAAGTTTTCTAGCTTCTCAAATTCTTGTTCAATTATGGAAAAACATACATAGAGCAGAATATGCAATCAAAGATTCTACTAAATATATAAACAGTTTCGTGGGAATAATTTCATCATAGCTTGTTTCAGAGGACTATAATGATTCCCAGCACTCATCCTTCCAATTCCTTAAGCCCACTTTCCTTAGGCTGTACATAGATTCACCGAAAAGTTGTGGGGGGGTGGAGGGAACTCTATGGGAAGTATTTTTTAATGTATTATTTTTAATTTAAGATTATACACTGAAGATTATTTGTTTTGAATTTCAATAATTATTGGGACCTTCAAATATGTCTGGCTATTGAGTAATGATGAAGCATTTATGTAGCTGAGAAGTAGGTAAGGTAATTAAGACCAGGGAAATTCAACTAACAGGGAAAAGTAAAGAAAGAAAAAACCGCTCCAGAGAACAATAGAAAGAGGGTCCTCTGAAAGACAGGAAATAAATCCTACCAGTGAATATAAAAAATATTGGTAAGGTATCACACCTGTTAGGAATTAAAATGAGAGATTCTAAATGATCAAACTCCACCTTTAATGCTTCTTTACCTCCTGAACTTTTCCTCTGAATTCATCTTCCCTGGCTTCAAAATCATAACTAAGTTATTTGATATAAGCATGTGTTTTTCTTAAATATTGTTCTCATTCTATTTTGTATCCTTCAAGTTCAAACATAACCTTTAATCTCATTTGTATTTATGGAAACATTTACTCTAACACTTGGTACCTAGCAGATACTTTACAGATTTTATCTCAGTGTTAAATGTTGAACTAAAAGCTCAATAAACATTTGGCTAGTTTGCTATGGACTAAGTGGTTGTATCCATTGTCAAAGTCATATATATCAAAGTCTGAATCCTCAGTATGGTGGTATGTATCTGTGTATTTATTGCAATAACTTAAAAAAATCAAAATATAGTTGATTTATAATGTTGTGTTACTTTCAAGTGTAGAGCAAAGTAGTTCATATATTTAGAATGGATCTTTGAGAGATAATTTGATTTAGGTGACATCATGAAGACGGAACCCCCACTCTAGCATTGATGCCCTTATGAAAGAGGAAAGGAACCCAAATCTCTCTCTCTCCACCATGTGGGCATCAAAGCCAGCTGCCTGCAAATCAGGAAGAGATCTCCCACCAGACACTGAATCTGCCAGCACCTTCATCTTATACTTAGCCTCCAGATTGGTAAGAAATAAGTATTTCACCACCCAGTCTATGGTACTATTCCTCAATTGCAATCCAAACTGACTCCGGCAATTATGGCAATTATGACATTCTTAAATGTTATTGTATGGATGCGAAAGTTGAACTGTGAAGAAAGTTGAGCACTGAAGAATTGATGCTTTTCAACTGTGGTGTTGGAGAAGACTCTTGAGAGTCCCTTGGACTGCAAGGAGATTCAACCAGTCCATTCTAAAGGAGATCAGCCTTGGGATTTCTTTGGAAGTAATGATGCTAAAGCTGAAACTCCAGTACTTTGGCCACCTCATGTGAAGAATTGACTCATTGGAAAAGACTTTGATGCTGGGAGGAATTGGGGGCATGAGGAAAAGGGGATGATAGAGGATGAGATGACTCGATGGACGTGAGTTTGAGTGAACTCCGGGAGATAGTGATGGACAGGGAGGTCTGGCGTGCTGCGATTCATGGGGTCGCAAAGAGTCAGACATGACCGAGTGACTGAACTGAACTGAATTGAAATGTTATTTTTCCTATATTAAAGAACTGGATGTCTTACTTAGTAGCTAGGCTCACTGTAACAACCTACATTTCTTTCCTAGTTAAAGCGTTTCCTGAAACATAATCATTTTATGGTTGCTATACTGTTCGATAGAATTCTTAAATTTCAAAGATATCTTCAATTTCTATGACATCTTAAAATGTTAAGACGGTATGTCTTGTGTCATTAAATCATATCTATCTTAAATAGTCAAAAAAACCTTCATTAGAGCCAAAAATATTATACTCAACATATTGAGGGTGATTATGAATTGTCAAACTTATGAGTTTTCAAGAGGTGCCCTTATGAGATAAGTTTAATTAAGCAAAGCATTCTATTAATCATTTCTAATTACTCATGCAAATCACAGACACTGTGGCCTGTGGTTTAATAGCCTGATTTGATCCCAAGTGCAGCTGATGTCTGTGGCCCAATGGGTATTTCAATGAACGTGTCTTCACTGATCTTGTTACTTTATCCAGATATGATAATTGTCAGAAAACCACAGCTCGATTTGTTAGGCTTTACAAGTATTTTAATTGCTGAATTGAAGAGGCAAAGGTAAAAGAATGCATGAAAAGGTTGTGTTACTGCGTGTAGCAGTACAGAGCAACAGTGCACAAATAGTCATCGGGTTTTACAGGCACTATCCAAGGTGCTGACCCAGAGAACCATGCCTTTTTCTTCCTAGATACAATTTCCATCTCTTCACCTCAATATGATGCTTATGAAGAAAAAAAAAAANAGGAGAAGGGGACGACCAAGGATGAGATGGCTGGATGGCATCACTGACTCGATGGACGTGAATCTGGGTGAACTCCAGGAGTTGGTGATGGACAGGGAGGCCTGGCATGCTGCAATTCATGGGGTTGCAAAGAGTCGGACACGACTGAGTGACTGAACTGAACTGAAAAAGATGACAAGGCCAACTCAAGGAAATTGAACCTTCCTAGTAACCATGAAATAGCACTGTTTGTTTTCACTTATTCACCAACCAGAGAAAGTGTGACCTAGCAGTTACAGACCTAAGTTCTAGGGCCATGTTGCTTGAATTTAAATTCTGTCTCAGGTACTTTCTTACCTGTGTGACTCTGAGCTAGGTTTTGTGTTTTTTTAGTTTTCCTGGGCTTCGGTTGTGTACTTGGTCGTGCCGTCAGGTCCTTGTCTTTGCAATCCCATGGACTGTAGCCCTCCAGGTTCCTCTGTCCACAGGAATTCTCCAGTCCAGAATACTGGAGTGGGTAGCTGTTCCCTTCTCCAGAGGATCTTCTCAACCCAGGGACTGAACTCAGGTCTCCTATATTGCAAGTAGATTCTTTACTATCTGATCCACCAGGTCAGCATAGGCTTCGGTTGCTGCTGCTGCTTCTAAGTCGATTCAGTCATGTGTCTCTTCCAGACAAGAGTACTGGAGTGGGTTGCCATTGCCTTCTCTGAGGCTTCAGTTACCCATCCCTAAAAAGAGAATGAAAATAATAGCATCTACCCTGTACAATTATAGGTTGTGAAAATTTATGTCCATGTAGAGCACTTAGAAAATGCCACACAACTGTTTTGTGCTCAGTATGTGTTTGATAAAATAAATACTAGTGAGACTGGCCTTGAATCTTAATGGTGTTTCTATAAGAAATAAGTTCTCAGGCCCTGAAGATATCTTAGTTATTCCTGGGGACTAGACTATGAAGTTGGATAACTGATTAGTTTATATTAAGCAAACAAGTGGATGCTTGAATAATACTTTAAAAACTATATCCCAGCTTGAAAGACACAGAGAGTAAGGACAGATGAAAGTGTGAGCAGAGTTCACATAATATGAATTAAAACATTACTTTAAACTATACTTCTTCATGTTCATGAACCAATACTGCAGAACAGTTAAAGGAATATTAATATTGTATTCCTAATCTCAATTTTTACCTTCCTGCCTTCTCATCTCCCCATCCCCCTGCCACTAGATCCATCCATGTTTTCACAAATGGCAAGATTTCTTTCATTTTTTTGGCTAAGTAATGTTGCATTGTGTGTGTGTTTGTATATCATGCCTTTATCCTTTCATCTACCAATGGACATTTATCTTGACTATTGTAAATAAAGATAGTCCATATCTTCCTGTTGTAAATATCCATATCTTGACTATTGTGAATAATACTGCAGTTTGCATAGGGGTACAGAGTTTTGTTGTTTCATTAGTGTTTGTTTTCTTCAAGCAAATACCCATAAGGGGAACTGCTGGATCATATAGTAGTTAATATTTTTCATTTTTTGAGGAACTTCTCATTTGACTTTTTTATAGCTGCTGCCCCAATTTACATTCCTACTAACAATACATGAGGATTCCCTTTTCTCCAGATCCTCACCAATAATTGTTTATGTCTTTTTGATGATAGTCATTCTAACAGCCATGAGGACATAGCTCATTGTGGTTTTAATTTGCTTTCCCAGATGATTAATGGTGTTGACCATCTTTTCATCTGTCTGTTGGCCATCTGAATGTCTTCTTGGAGAAATGTAACAGGCACTTAAGGAAGGAAGACTATACAATGGAGAAAAGACAGATTCTTTGATAAAAAATCTTGAGAAAACTAGAAAAAAGCTATTTACTATATGATTCCAACCATATAACAGTCTGGAAATGGCAGAACTGTGAAGACAATAAAAAGATTGTTTGTTGCCCAGGACTAAAGGGGGTAGAAGCAATGACTAGGTAGAACATGAAAGATTTTTATGGTATTATAATGGTGGTTACATGTCAGTGTATATTTGTCAAAATCCATAGAATGTAAAGTACCAAGAGTGAAGCTTAATGTAAATTGCAGACTTTGAGTGGTAATGATGTATCAATGTAGTTCATTGTTTGTAGCACATGTACCATTTTGGTATGGGACGTTAATGTGGTTGTTAACTGCCTATGAGGGGGCAGTGAGCATACAAGAAATGTCTGTACCTTCCACTTCGTGTTGCTATGGATCTCAAGCTGTTTTGGCTTTGTGTGTATAACCCTGCTTCATTTAAGAGAGTAGAGAGGGAAATTAAGTATACTTCATATTGTGGAAGGTGAGTCTGAAATTGTACAAGTTTGAGTTTGATAGAATGGGGCAATGAAAAAGGCAGGCAAAAGGAAGAGGAGTTGGGGATTTAAGTCTTAAAAGGAAAGAAAACACTTTTTCTTCTGAGAGAGAACTGGTAAAACCCTTGGCTATTTAGAAGTACGAGAAGAGTCTGGTTGCAGAGACATTTTGAGGAAAAGAGGAAGAAGGTGAGGAAGTTTATACTTTGTGACTTTGATTTCTTCACAGTAAAGCCAAGCCACAAAATGCCCCAAGCTAGAGTCAATATTTGATGAGGAGGTTTTCAAGTTCAGAGGTTTTGCTTCTTTAGTTAGTTTTCATGGGGAAAAAAAAAGAAAGTTTAGTGTCTATACTGGTTCTTTATATTATTATGCTCCTTAGTTCTTCTATATCTACACCCAAACCTGTGGCTATTGCATCCTTGGAATGGAGTTTGTTCAAATTAAGGTATGCTATAAAGATAAAATACACACTAGGTTTTGAAGGCTTGGTACCAATTTTTTTTTTTTAAGGTAGAATGTCTCAATCATTTTTATACTGATTACATGCCAAAATGATAATATTTTAGATATATTTGCTTAAATGAAGCAGATTATCAAGTCAATTTCACCTTTTTTTTTTTTTTAACAGTATGGCTACTAGAAAATTGAAAATTACTTAGGTAGCTCCCAATACCTTCCTATTGGACAGTGCTGTTCCAGACCCATGATTATGTCTGCTTGAGCATGTCTTTAACAGCTGGTTAGAATGAAAGTGAAAGTGAAGTAGCTCAGTTGTGTCCGACTCTTTGTGACCCCACGGACTGTAGCCTACCACACTCCTCTGTCCATTGGATTTTCCAGGCAAGAGTACTGGAGTGGGTTGCCATTTCCTTCTCCAACCCAGGGATTGAACCCAGGTCTCCTGCATTGTAGGCAGACACTTTACCATCTGAGCTACCTCAAACACCAAATTATTACATGTTTTTGAGATCTAGTGTAGATGTTTATCAACCACCTTGATTTTTGCAAACTAAAATATTTTTATCTTCACAAAAGATTAGATTTTCACAGCCACCCTTCTTTTAATTCTCATCAGACAATACCAAGGTTATTTCTGAGTGGTGAAGAGACTCAGGCTCCCTGTCAAACCCTGGGTCAAAGTACAGAATAATAATGGTAGCAACCATTTAATGGAGAACCTGCAGTATAGGCTAGCACTGTGGCAGAGGTGTTTTACTGACACTTAAACAGGAACAACGTGTATTTCCAGGTTGGAACCCCTTGACCTCTCTGAAGGCCAGTGTCTGTAAAGTGAAGACTAAATGATCACCAATCAAACATCTATTCATCTGAAAGGCATAAAGTATATTAAATGTTGCTATATATGCTAGCTCACAGAGCTTAAGGCTCAAAAGTTCCTATTTTACCCTTGAGGCAACTTCTCTGAGACTAATCTTTAAGGTCGCATGATTGATACATGCTTAGAGTGATTCAGCATCCTTCTCCCCATGATGCTGTACCAGAAAGGTCAATGGTTCCTCTTTTACAGGGTTATTTGAGAACTCAATGACTTGAAGGGATACAGTACCTAGAATTGCACCTTTCTCTCCTCTGGGACTTTTCCTATTTCTGGAACATTAACACTTCTCTCCTGTTGTCCCTTCCTGCCCATGTGTCTTTGTAGTCTCTCAGTCATGTCCAAATGTTTGCAACCCTTTGAATAGCTCATCAGGGACCTCTGTCCATGGGATTTTTCAGGCAAGAATATTGGAGTAGATTACCATTTTCCTTCTCCAGAGACTCTTCCCAACCCAGGAATCAAACCCATATCTCCTGCTGTGCAGGTGAGTTCTTTGCCTGCAGAGTTATTGGGGAGGCCTCCTTTCCCAATGTCCAATCTTTCAACTCTCCCTCAACTCCTTCACTGTTGCTTGATTTCTCTACCATAAATTTGTCTTTCAGGTCTTTCTCTGTTGATCTGCTTCTTGTGAGTACTTAAATTCTGCTCTAATATCATCTTGTGTCTGATTCTTTCCAGTTGTCCCTCAGTTTTACTTAGGAGTAGAAGTAAGAGGTAGTTACAGTATTTCTTCTAAACATTTTTTTTTTTTTTTTTCCCAATACCAGCTGGGAGCAAGAGAGAATCTTGAATTAAACAAAAGACTCAGCAAACATTTTTTTATAGTTAATTTGAATTATTTAAAATGTCTTCCTGGGGAAGTGGCATTTTGTCAACATATTTAAAAATATATATTCAAGGATATTCTAGAGTATTGGGACTAATATATTCTATCATGCATTTTTACAACATTTAACTGAACATTTCCAAGGATAATGTTGCCATGCCTTCTTTCTTTCATTTGAGAAGTAGGGGAAAATAATGTTTTTAAAATATTCATTGTTAGATTTAATCATACTCCAGACACATCTTGGTTGTTTTGATGTGATTGTGACATAGCACATAACAAAGCCAATCACTTTACAAATTATCTTCATTTATATTTTACAGTTCTGTGAACTTGATTATTAGTGAAAAGAGTTTATTCCTTTAAAAGCAGCAGTTCCTTGGGTTTACATTCAAACAAAGAACTGAGATTTTTGTGAATACCTTTTCTTTTTTCTTTTAAG
This sequence comes from Neotragus pygmaeus, assembly GCA_006410875.1. NCBI lineage: Eukaryota > Metazoa > Chordata > Mammalia > Artiodactyla > Bovidae > Neotragus > Neotragus pygmaeus. The sequence goes on along the minus strand of SJYV01009037.1, from coordinate 1,262,497 downwards.
AAAAGTATTCTTAGCCTCTGAGCTGTGAAATATAGGGCTCTCATTAGCTGCACTGAGAATTCCGTTACCACTCCAGCTGTTGACTGTTTACTATGGAGGCTGGTGCTAGTGGTAGGCAGAGAAAAATGCTCATTTAGTTAGAGCTTTCCAGGTGAGGATTTCTTTGAGGTTGATTTGAACATTTGCCTATTATGAGAAAAAGCTATGCATTATTCAAATCATGAAAAAAACTACAAGAATCCCTCCAAATTGTTCAGTGTTTTGTCAAATGAAATAAGTGCTAGTATTTAGAGGAAAATTCCATTATACTAATTAACTTTAAAAATTCATTAGCTAACACATTTTTTTTCTTTAAATGAAAGATATTAGGAAATCCCAAATCTAATTGTTTAGAGATATATTTTAGTACATTTGTGACTGTTTCAGTCGTAACCAAACTAGGCTATTACTTCCAGTTGTAGTTATTATATACTCTAGTTTTAAAAACCTCAAATGGATTAAATTATCACAAATGCATTTGTCTACATTCCATTGACCTCTGGGGACAACTTTTTTGCTTGGTGTTATTTTTCATGAGGTGTGTTGTGTTGTATAGTGGTGAAAGCCTCAACTCTCAGCTCTAAATAATGCAAAGTGAAGTCGCTCAGTCGTGTCCGACTCTTTGCGACCCCATGGACTGTAACCTATCAGGCTTCTCTGTCCATGAGATTTTCCAGGCAAGAGAGCTAGAGTGGATTGCCATTTCCTTCTCCAGGGGAGCCTCCTGACCCAGGAATCAAACCCGGGTCTCCCGCATTGCAGGCAGACGCTTTACCATGGGAGCCATCAGGGAAGCCCTACAAATAATGCAAAGCAGGGTTCAAATCCTTGCTTGAGCACTTAAAAGATAAACAACCTTAACAAACTGCCTGACCTCTTAGTCTGTTTTCTTAATTGGCATTCAAGTACAACAATCCCAGCAAATGGATTGATGGAGTCATTTTAAGCAGCTGAGTTATTAAGTGATAACTTTATTCAGACGTGGCACATCCAAGTAAACTGCATGGAAAGATCAAGCATGACTTTTTCCCCCCTTTTTTTCCCTTGCATTTTCTAATTTTTCTAACACTAAAAATATATTACTTTTTTAATCAGTAAAAATAAAGATTATACAATATATTTACAAAGAGGCAATAGATACCAAGGAATCCTTTTGGGAAAAAAAAAAAAAAAACACACAAGATAAAATGAAGAGTCTACCAAAGGAAAGGATTAACTAGTCTGTGCCTATCCACTGCCATCCTCAATGCCTCACAAACTGAAGCCTCTGGAAATAAATTCTGCCACTCTCTGGAACACTCAGGTTTTCCACTTGCATAGCCAAGAAGTGCAAGAGCCATGTTGTGAGATTTTCAATTTGATCGTCTCACATGAGGGTACCAGTGTTTTCAGACTGGAAACAGCATGTTACTACACTTTGGCAATAATGCATTAAATACAGATGGGTTTGTTTTTAGCCAAATATGTATCATACAGCCAACAGCTGTTTAGCTATTGCCAACGGTCTGTTTAGTACACAGAGAATCTGTGAGTCTCTTCTTTGCTCAAGAAAGTCTAGCGGTTCTATGTAAAAATTCACAGAGGTGTCCAACCTGCCACAAAACAAGAGACAGAAATCACGAGCCATTGACAAAAGCATGCAATAAATTTTTCCCCTAAACTCTAATTCCTAATACATTATAATCAGTAGGATTAGCATTGTTCACTCTTCACTCTGTCCTCAGTCATGTCCGATTCTGTGACCCCATGGACTGTATAGTCCATGGAATTCTCCAGGCCAGAATACTGGAGTGAGTAGCGGTTCCCTTCTCCAGGGGATCTTCCCAACCCAGGGATTGAACCCAGGTGTCCCACACTGCAGGCAGCTTCTTTAGCAGCTGAGCCACCAGGATGAGCATGCTTTTTTAAACTGAGAAATAGTTGATTTACAAGGTTATGTTAGTTTCATGTATACAACATAGTGCTTCATGATTCTTAAAGGTTATACTCATTTGTAGTTATTATTAAATACTGGCTGTATTCCCCGTACTGTACAGTATATCTTTGTAGCTTATTTACTTTATTCATAGTAGTTTGTATCTCTTTAACACCCTACCCCTATTTTGCTCCCCCTTTCCCTCCCTGCACTGGTAACTATGAGTTTGCTATCTATATCTGTGAGTTTCTTTTTGGCTGATTTCATTATTTTGTTTTACTTTTTGGATTTCACGTGTAAGGGTTACCATACAGTATTTGTCTTTCTCTGACTTATTTTACTAAGCATAATACCGTCTAAGATTAGCATGCTTTTTAATGTGTTGAGATGAGATGTTTGTGCTCGGTCATTTCTGACTGTTTGTGACCCCATGGACTAGACCACTAGGCTCCTCTGTCCATGAAATTCTCCAGGCAAGATGCTGGAGTGGGGTGCCATTTCCTTCTCCAGGGGATCTTCCCAACCCAGGGATTAAACCTAGGTCTCTTGTGTCTCCTGCATTTGGCAGGTGGATTCTTCACCACTAGTACCACCTGGGAAGCTTTTTAATATATCCCAAGTTTTTATATAATTCAAGACCCTCTTCGGTGGATAAAGAATGCCTTATAACCTCAGCAGTAATGCAGTCAATGATCAGACTTGGTATTTTTTTCTTTTTTTTTTTTTTTTAAATAGCATTACTCACTGAGAAGTGTGTATGAGGGAAGCAGCTCATCCGTGCTCCTTCCCTCAAGCTGTGGGCAATGGATGAGCCCCAAGTATAGTACTGCTCATTGCCTAGAACTTATTGTACTGTCTGTTAAAAGCATCCAGAGACCTCATATAAAAAGGTGGCATGTAGTACCTGAGAAGTCAAAAACAAAACAGGGATTTTTATTCTTTCAGATTCATGATTGATTTAACAGAGGATCATCACAATATAAACAAATAAAACACAGTTTATTGCTGTATTATTTGTGCAAGGCCTTCCCTCCCCACCCCACCTCCTCTGCTTCTTTTGTAAACATTGTTTTAATACTTGAAGCAAAACAAACCGTTTATTTACATTCTGTATTTTAGGGATACTGCCACCCAGTGGTTGTAAGGAAACATGATTATACTGTAAACTTTAATATTTTTCCCCAAATATCGCTATATCTTAACAAATACAGTTCTTTCATTGAAATGGGTAAAACAAAACACTTTAACAATCATCAAAAGCAGAAATAAGTTCTTAAATTAGGTTAAACTTATGAATACAGTTAACTTTTATAACATACATAAAAATGATCCAGATTTTGTGGGTTCTAATGCTGCAGTCCATGGGGTCGCGAAGAGTTGGTCATGACTTAGTGACTGACAGAAACAACAAAGTTTACAAAATTGGGGGAGCTCTTAAGAATACAAATTTGCATGTACAAAATCACTGTAAATGTCCAATATAAATCATTACAAATTTGCATAGAATGTTTATCTTGAGTTAGAAATCAAATAATCACAAATTATTTAAGGTTTGGAGAAACCTATAGGCATGAAATCTCTATGGACATTTTCTCCAACATATTCATTGAGAAATACCTCCTGTTTACAACTTGGCCTTCCTTCACTTCCTTGCTCACTTAAAAACCTCCAGCACTCATCAGAATCTGTGCTAGGGAGGAGCCTGAAAGTTTATGTTTTATTAGCCTTGTGATAGACTCATCAAAAGATAAGGTTTGGGTATTTCTCATCACATGGTTGCAGCTGTGAGGCTAACCTCTAAAACAAACAGCTCTCTGATTTTCAACTTCAATATACTGCCATTACTTTCTAGCTACCCAATAAGTGTTGTTATAATTATTTCCAGTGACCCCATATTTTCACGGAGTTATACATCCCCTGGTAATTATTCCTCTGTTCCCGAGTCCTGGACACTTCTGTGACTCGTCAGCCCCTCCATAGACTCCTGCTCTTTGTTGTCTAGCTAGAAAGAATTTGTTTTCTATTTTCAAATTAAGAGCTTATCAACCAAGTTGCTTGGTTCTTACCTATACAAGTAAGTAAATCTTCTCTGAAAGGACATGTTTTGGAGTGAAGGATATTGAGGAGGAGAGAACAAAGTGAGAAATCACAACCAGAACTTTCTGGAAAATCTAAATTCACATCTATCTCTGATGGGTGGTATTTTCCTCCTCATGTTGAAAATCTTAAATGAAGACAAAGTATTTTGTTGGTTACACAATTTCCTACACAATCTTGGCAAATGTTTCCAACTCTAGCCTAGGTTGTGCTATTCCTCACACTAGAGGAGATGCTTAACATTTTTCCAGTGGAGGGAAAAAAACTGGAAATAAACTAGTTTTTAACCATGGTATCAAAGTCATCAATTTCACTGTTAGATTTTTCACCTTTTCCTCTCTTTCTTTCTTTGGCATCCCCTCATCTCAGTTCACCCCTTGGAGAAGGCTTATCTTGGGGGTAATATAAGAGTGGGACCCCTCCTAAAGTAAATGTAAACACATGAATTTGAACTGAGAGTTAATCCTTTCAGGGTTCNACCTTTTCCTCTCTTTCTTTCTTTGGCATCCCCTCATCTCAGTTCACCCCTTGGAGAAGGCTTATCTTGGGGGTAATATAAGAGTGGGACCCCTCCTAAAGTAAATGTAAACACATGAATTTGAACTGAGAGTTAATCCTTTCAGGGTTCAACTATAAACAGAAAGAGGTGGTGAAAAACAGCCAAAAAAGACATTGCTCTTGTCGATTTCAGTCAACATAGATTTCCAGATGGCACAGTTCAGTTCAGTTCAGTTCAGTCGCTCAGTCTTGTCCGACTCTTTGCGACCCCATGAA